>JABUQX010027322.1:12500-37500 GCA_015478945.1 Trachelipus rathkii | reverse complement strand
TTACAATTTTGCCCAACTAGTGTTATCTTTTCCTTCAAATTTATTGATATAAAATATTCTCCTTAGGAATGAAGTTACAAGGATAAAATTTCGTTTCCCAGACAACTCTTCAGAATTGGCTCAATTTCCTCCTGGAGCGACCCTCAGAGACGTGCAAAAGCATCTTCTGGAGAAGTGTAATCTTCCTTTTTCGAAATTTAAACTAGTTGGTACGCTTCCTCCTCGCACATTTACTGAAAATGAAATGCCTCTTAAGACTCTTGAAAGCTGGACCTGTCTCGCGAAAAGTCAAATAATTTAATTGTAAAAACAAGTTGTAATGTATATATCTTTAAATGTCGATCGTAAAAATTGTACAGAACATTTAAATATATAATATAATATATATATATAATACTATATATATTATTATATATATATAATTTTATTTTATAAGGAATTAAAATATATATATATATAAATATATATATATAATTACCGTATGTTAATATATTTTAAATATATATGTATATATTAATATATATATATAATATATAATTATATATTATTAATATATTTATTAATATATTAATATGATATATTAAATATATATTTATATTAAATATTTATTTATAATTTTTTAATATTATTAGTTAATTATAATTTTATTAATATAGTAGATATATATATATTATATTAGGGTGTAATGCTACTCTACAAATCATATAAACCAATATTTCTTTATGTAACACTATTAAAATAGTAAAATTTATATGATTAAATATATATATTAATATATTATAATAAATATATATATATATTATAATATAATATTAAATTATATATATATAATATATATAATTATAATATATATATAATATATTTTATATATTATTAATATATAATATTATATATATATATATAAATATAGTATTATTATTATGTAATATAATATAATTTATTAAATATATAATTATTTTATTTATTATTTATATCAAACTTTTATAAATAAATAAGTGATTGATATGTTAATTTTAGTCATTTACAGATAGGAATAATATTGGTAATACTCAATTTCTTAAGTTATAAATATTAACCTTAAAAATAAATTTTTTTAACATTTCATTTCTCCCGTATATGAATATATACGATTATTTGACCACTACTTAAATATGCATATTGTTACTATTATTAATTGTTCAATACTTGAACTAATAATAAACTATATTGATAAATAATAGCTATCTACATCAACACAATCATTTAAAATAAAAAAATTTTTTATATTTGGCCCATTTTGATATAATGGCTTGTATTTCTTAAAACAAGGCAAATACCAAAAGTCAATTTTTATTTATAATTGTATTTTATTTTATTATTTTATAAAATATTTTGCAGGTTGAAATGTAGACATTTATATATTATAGGTATTATATTATTATAAAGATAGTTATATATATATATATATAATTATTATATATTATATAAATGTTTGGAAAAATTTTATCAGCATTTTTATATATATATAAAGCACTATATCATTACCCCATAATACAGATAGTAATATTTTATAGGTTCTAATAAGTTTTATCACATCTATTTTATCCTCTCGAGAAAAGATTTATTTTTTGGAACCACCTACCTTAGTAAATTTCTCTCTTAAAAATATTATACCAAACATTCAAAATGATTAAACAGATATTTATAAAGGTGTTTAAACCTACTATCCTATAGTGATTTGCATATTCATCCACATCAAAATAACTGGTGGCTCAATATATAATTCGCTTGGCAAAATATATATATTCGACTTCTGATGTATCGATGACGACATCTCACGACAGACAAGTATATGATTGGGAAAAAAAATTATATGCTGATTTTTGTCCATGAGGCTCGAGTATCGATTAATTAACATACCCCATCAACTTTTTTAGCAATACGGGAGTTATTCTAATTTGCATTAGTAGTATATATATGATAATATAATTATATATATTTCCTCAAATATTTAGTAATAAATAAAATACAGAATAAAGCCTAAAATTGTTACCCTATTAAAAGTATTCCCAACAAATTACTCTCAATGAGATAATTCTTATATATGAGTATAAAAGATATATATATAATTACCATAAATATGTGAGAATTAAATGGGAACTCCATTAAAAATAGTGGTATGTACCCCCATGCATATATTGTGAAGTAAGGGAGTAGAATTTATCGCTCGCTCACTGTAGGCGTCTGGTCAAACATTGCGTGAGGTGCAAAGGAGTTCCCAACGGACTACACCACCCTCATAGAGGTACGACACAGAAGCTAAATCTACTACAATATCAAAGCGTTAACTTCGGCATGCGCCTCCCCCACCAGCGATGCTATCCTGATGCGTAAGAGCTTGTCCCACTGCAAGGCGAGAGCGATGCACCGCCGCCTGTGTATCCCAGAGCATCTGACGCATCAACGTCGTTATATGGAGATATCAACTAAGTTTTATTGCCAAAAATTATTACTCGAGAGCTTTCATCTCTATTACTCCCTACCTTAGCTTACCTCCAGTTAGGCGCAGAGGCAAACATTCCCACAAAACATTTGCCGATTCAGCCACTCCCCCATACTAAAACCGGGGATATATATATGCATATATATATATAATATATAATATATATATAATATATATTATATTATATAGATATATATTATATATATATATAATATATATATATATATATATATATAATAAGTATATATATATTAAAATTTTTTTTTTTTTAAATTATTTTTGGTTTTTAATGGATTATATTTAATATATATATATAGTAGATATTTATATATATATAATATATATATATATATATATTATATATATATATATATATATATATATTATTTATATATATAACTTTATTTTTTAACCATAATTCCCACAAGAGTTTGGGAGTGGGTGTAAGTAGTTTTGAAAAAAAAAAAATTTTGTTTGGGGTAGTAAAGTAGTAGAAGAATATGACGTAAGTCGAAAAGAAAGCTACCCCTCTCTTTCCGTAACGAATACCCTTAAGTGCGAGCCCGTCGCAGCCAAAAACTCCACTCTAAAGCTTCACAACACTGCGATAGACTCTCACTGGGGATCTCGCCAATGTCTCATGTTCATTTGCCCCCTCACAAAAAACCATGCCATTTAATTCCTATAAGTGCACAATTCTTCTCGCTTCTGCTTAATTCTTATCCCTTTCCTTCGACCATTCTTTTACTTACTCAATCTCTTTTTTCTTTTGGTTCTCCAGCCGGTTCGCATTCCCAACACACTCACCCTCTATACATTCTGCTAACCAGTCTCCTACTACCATCTATCCCCTACACATGACCAAACCATGTTATTACTCATTTATTCTCCAGTTAACACATTTCTTCAAACAACACAAGCTCCCTAGCACACTCATTCCTTATTTATTAATTCTTCTTACACCTAACACGTCCCTATGATTATATATTGGATATATATGTATTATATTTATATATATATATATTATATTAATATATATAATAATATATAATATATATATAATTATATTATTATAATTATATTATATATATATATATATTATAATATATATATATAATATATATATAATATATATATATTAATAATATATACCAGGAAAATTAAAATATAAAAACATCTTAAATATTAATTATAAATCTGTAATTTAATTAAAATTATTAATCATACCTATATGATAATATAGTTATATCCTACCTATATTTTAGTCAATTTTCTTTAAATAAAGGTTTGTTAGCGTTATTATAATAATAAATTACACGGTAGTAATGGTAATAATGATCAGGTATGCTGCAACTGTGAGGAAAATAATAATATAAATATAAAATAGATGATATAATTTCATTCTGAAAAATTTTAAACAAATATATTTTCTACTCATACTGCTTAGTCAGATACCGCCTACAGTATTAGTACATTACATAATAAATCTTTTCATAAAATATGTATTTCCTTTAATAACTGTGTGGGCATTATATACGATATATGTCTCTATATGCGTCTATTCTTCAAGTTGACCCAATCTAGAAGTCGACTAAAGGGTTAGCTATATATTAATATATATAGGTATATAATATGGTAGTTGGTAGTTGTGAGTATTAGAATATTTATATATCACTCCAATAGTTATACTACCACCTATCTCTTGCCTAGGATATCATGCTAGATATAATGACTATCGTTTAGTATGACCTTCAGGAGATAGTAGGTCGTGATCGCCGTAAACGACTTTCTATCTTTCACGAGTCGAAATTGTATATATATAATCATTTGAATTATTCTTAAGTTCTTATGACTTGGTTACACGTCAGTAATGAGATCTAATTTAAGAAAAAGACATCTTGTGAGGATAAAGAGGAGAGAGAAGGTTGATATATATGATGACGCTTGCCTCACGTACGAATGCCGGTATGTTCTTATAGAGAAGAGGGCATAGAATTTCGAGCTAATCCTCTCGGCCTTGTAGAAGCACCGCTGAATACTGTAAGGATCGTTTAAGAGGGGGAAAATACGGACTTTTACCCAACTCTTCGTCGACGTCGGTTTATTACTCTTCAGATTCTTCCCTTTTGTAATTTTTTAGTGATTTAAGTATGGGTGACGGAGTATTACTTCTAGTCGTTCAACTTCACTCCACGTGAGAATAAAATTGGAGAAATGAGTAGAGGGATGTATGCTATAGGGGGTAATATTAGTGATATTATATTATATAATAATAATATATATATAGATATAATAGTGATTATTATTTATATATATAATATATATATAATATATATATTTATATAAATATATATTATGATAATATATTTAGTTCGCAAATTTTGAATGAGGTAGACCTGTTATATTAATATAAGCAATTAGAAGAGTAACCCTCAAATCTACGTGCTGGAACTGCTGGAGACTAATAACTTGTGTGCATTTTGTACCCAATTATGCCTAGAATTGAAACGATCCATCAACATTTAGGTGTGAGAAGATAATTGCGAACTCCGATGGGTAGAAGAGTTTATGGTACTCCACGCCTGCGGGATACCATCAAGAACAAGAAAACTTGACACACATCATATAGCGAGTATAAAATTTCATTCTATCCGTGTCCTGCGTTTCACCTAACATGCTTGGACTCAGTGTTCCTATGTGTTTAGTATGTGCTCTGAGCTTGGTCAACATCTACCACTCATATCGTATACAAATGACTTTCGTCATAGTAATCAGATCTAAGAATCTGCCTTTAACATTTAATTGTAAAGTTTCTCACTAGAAAGATATTTGACATATTACCAACGACCGTAGAGATGAGTTATCTATATTTATGGAAAACAAAAGATATTTCAAGATATAGTAAATATAAATCTTCATTATAAACTATAGCATCATGAGTATCATACAGTTATCGATACCAGATATATACATTTCTAATATTGGTGATAAGAATTGTCCACACCTACCTGCTCCTAATTAATCCACCCAGATCTCCTAAGTTATTATTATTTATCAATTGATACGTACTATTGTCTTCTGATTTGTATTTGTTCAATACCTCACAATTGATTATTTAGTTCTCCCAATATAAAATTCATGCATACTATAACTCATTATAAGATGATCATAATCTCATTAAATGAGACTATAGATACACAAAGACCACTCCTTATCCACAGCTCTCTCAGGTATCTACAAGATGTTTGGGAGGAACTCTGATACAATGTAGGATGTGCTGATAATTTAATTCATCTAAACGACAATTATACATCTCTTATTGCAGAACTAAAAAATGAAGGATTTATTCGCAAATTATTTATCATATGGCGTCATCGAATTATATGTGATTATATCATATATATTATAATTATTATTATTAATATTAGATGGTAATGACTTTAAATTTAACAGTTACTTTTAGTCGTTATTTTATGGTGACTTTTCATTTGCGGTAGATTGAGTGTGAGATGTTTAAACTTTTCGTATTATCTGATATGCAAATATCATGTGACAAATATAGAGTAACATTATTATCTATGACCATACGCTGTTTGGACGCGACTTGTTTAATATGTTGAATAATAACATATACCTATTTGAACTACGCCACCACGAGTTAGAAGGCTCACCAAGTAGCCTCGTACACGTGAACATTTAGAGTCCATAGTCATGCCGTGTGTTGCGTGTCGCGATAGACGAACCACATTATGACAAGCTCCCATGCCGAGTAGTCGCGGACACAGTAAGAACGACGCTAGCTCAATTTGAGGGTAGCTCAATGATAGGGAGAGGGGCCCAAAGGATCCGGGAAGGCGGATCCCATCCCTAGACACCCGGAGTGCCATAAAGCCATTAACACAGCTATAGTAAATTGAAATAATCATACAAAAATTAAGTTCTCAGAAGAATTCATACAACGTAGTAAAAATAATAATAGGCTATCCTTCACAAATGAATAGTAGGATATTTTTTCTACACCAGAAACTTTCTTTGACTCTCTCTCCATACCTAAATCCAAATTTTTATATGCTTACAAAAAAGCCATCTAAAAACTCTGACGATTAAAGAGTAGCCACTAAAAGCCACGGATGAATGGTTCGCAACCTCAAAAAGTGCTCTCTAAAATTTATACAAACAGAACATGATATAAGTCTCGTCGATTATAGGCCATAAGACTCAAACACAAAAAAAAGAAATGATACTCGAATTTCTTATTAACTCACCATTTTCTCCGCATATCTATATAGTTGTAATAGGATATAATAATAGCCTTATAAGAGATGATGAACGACTACAATTTTTTTTAGATAAAACTAAATATCCATCTTCCCTGTGTGTGAGGAAAACATAAGATAAATAACGACATATATACAAAATAGTACATTTGACTGATGCAAAAAATTCTCTATCTAGAAAGTCTTACGCGATTACCTAGAAATGTCAATTTATGACATATCTTCAGTTCTGAGCGTAAAAGCTTTATTACAACATGTCCATCTTCAATAAACATCATCACACTAGAATCATCTCACAGCTTATTATTTAATATATAACGATTTATCTTATAATAACTTCAAGTTCATAATGTGGACGAATTCAGGAAAAGACGCATGTAGAGTGGCTAACATGCAATAAGAGAAGCAAAGTCAGAGGTGACATCACGTTAACAGGGGAGTGATTGATTAACCTGCAAAAAATTATAGCGACTCCATAATAAAATATAACGACTAAGATGCAGAACGCTATTAAGTTGAAAGAATAGTGCTCAGCAAATGAAAGAGTAACTATAAGATAAAGTTCAAATATATAACAGTAGGTCAAATAAGAGAGCCTCTGAGACATACCGAGTCTTTTTATAGTAAAATCAGCAAATCGAGCCTATATCATGACAATAAACACTACTAAGTCATAAATTAGTATATAATTAAACCTCAGTATATATATATATATTATATATTAATATATATTATTATATTATAATTTAATAATAATTTAATAGCTAAGCTACACTATTATGATATCATATCTTAGCAAAATACTATTTAATAAGGGAAAACAATGGATTAAAACCATTCTCTCTCTCAAATACAACTCTTTTTCAAATTTAACAATGTCTTAACAAAAAATATACTTTGACTTTTTTAAATACCAAGCGTTGCGATAAACATCATACATGAGATATAAACTTAAAATAGAGTAAACATTGTAGTGTTGTGCGAGTACGCGCACTCGATCTAGGGTAACAAAGGGCCGTACCGTTCAGCAAATATGCATTTCAAATAAAAAGCAATTGTTACTACCAGATTCTAGCTACAACCTCGAGAGCGAGAGAAAGAGACAGAATCACATGACCACAAAAAGAATTTCGCGATCAATCTCCTGCTCACTGAAACTCTCCCAGAGAACACGTACTGAAGTATGTGTCATAGCGCGACCTGGAAGAGCTCATACGTGGAAGGGTATCAAGAGATATAACCTGCTAATCACCAAACTCCGTCCTTGATCCATACAACGTGTGTACCATGCATAAGAAAAAATTAAAAAACTAGCAGTACAATCTATTCAATATACTTAGTATACTATTCACTCGGCGCTGTCCTCTCAGAAATTTCCTGCATGTAACAAGTGCCAATATTTATTAATCAAATTAACATAGGCGTTAGATAGTTATCAGAGAGCCCCACCCCAGTCACACACAAATCAGAACACGACGATGGCTACTTATTCTTGAGGCTCATAATAGGGTACCAAAACCAAGAAGGCTATTATAGAATATACAGTCCCAATGAGGCGACAATCTAATCCTCTAAAAATGAACAGTAATCAAATCAATTCTACCCACTAATTAAAGAATAATGGGGTGTACCCGCTTGTTTTGTTCAGGAGATGTATTCAGCAACTAAATAACAAAGCATTCAACAAAGCATAAATGATAAAATCTGAGTTTTACATAAAAGAAACAGAGTATATAATCATAATGCATATATGTAAGCTGATACCTATCCATGAGAGCATGAGAATTAATTAATTTACCACGCGTAAACATTAGATCAAACTATAATCACAAAGCCGATGCGCTAAACTCCTTAAAAAAATACCAACATGATAAAGTCATCAAACATCAACACACCAACGCAGATTGGACAAAATCACCTAATATATACCACACAACATTATAATCACATAAGCATCATAATATCTTCTAATCCAAACATTATATATCAATACCAACTTGGGTACCTTATACTGGCAACAGAATGGTGCTGCTGATAACTAACATTTAAACAAAATTCATCCTAATCGAGACTATGTAGAGTTAGAATAAACTCGATATTATTGCATTAGTCGGTAGTTTACATAATAGATTCACTAAAGTGGACTAGATCATAAAATACAGGAGTTTTGATTTGGAGAGTATCCACATTACGTAGTAAGTAGATTTTGACGTTTTAGGATAGGTCAAGATAATAGTGGTTTATCTAAGGTCATGTCGCTAAGTCTATAGAGGTTATGGATCTCTTAAAACTCTAATCTACGATAATCCAATGATTTCATAATACAGTTCGATGTGAAGGGACTTAGGGAAATTTCCTAAATGTAACTTTTGTGGAGATTTATGTGAAGGAACATTTCAATATTAGATCTTGAAATGATGTAGAGGTTTATATGGACATGGATACATAGATGAAATAACCGATTTGTGTGAAGTAATTAAGCCCGTGTACCCTCGATGATATCTAGTAGTATTTATAAGTAAGCTAATCGTGAGTAGAAATAAAAGTCTTGAGATACCTCCATACAACTTTAGTGTTAAACTCTTTTCCATCGTAATTAAGCTGAAAAGTGAGCGTATATCTAAATTGCAATGTGTCTTCACTCCGTCAAACCCTCTTGCAGGACCCTACTAGCTGTTGGTTTGTTACATACTTGACTTGAGAATCATCGAGGTTTCAAGAGCGCTTAATCCCTATCTGGAAAGGCATGAGATGGGGTCTTAGCACAATTCACTATTAACATAAAGAAATTGATTAACAATGAGGTGTAATTCACCCCGAAACCATAAATGTGGCAGGCCTCGAAGCGTTAAAAATTGACTCCATCATCATTAGCGTATGAAAGCATGAGTGGAGCGATCTAAGCTCAGTGTAAGTTGAATCTAGGAGTGACTCAAGAAACACTCTTGAGTCCTTAACGCCTAGGATTATTGACACCATATGAAAAACGCGTGCGAGTCCCGGAGTGTCCGGTAGAGGGGGTCCCGGGGCCCTAGCAGGCGCACAATCTGAGGCTAGGTGTAGAGGAGGGTGTTGTTTTGGGAGAAATGGACACTTCGTTGGGAAAAGTCCTTGGAGAATAAATCGAAATATATACGACCACCTTAACGCTAATTTTGCGAAATTAGTAATTATCTCAAATATAATTACATTGCGATCTTTATAAAGTACTATTTCTCGATGCTAATACTAAATAGCGTGATGGTAGTGATTAGATTTGAATACACTACAAGGCATCAAATGATAACAGATGTGAATTTACAAAAATGAAGAAATTATCACTATATATATATTATTAATATATATATATATATATATTATATATTATATTATTTATTAATTTATATGAGTTTTTTATTTGTTTATTATAATGTGTAATGATAATGAGTGTTTATTATATTTTAGGATTTATATTCTTTGATTAGTAGAATATTTGATTTTAGGTTATATAATAATTTACTTTATATTAGTTTATTAATATATATTGCTTAATATATATATAAAGCTAAGAACTACAAATTTAATTTTATTAGGTATTAGAATTAGATATTAGAGTTTTAATATTTAAAGTAATAGTAATAGAGAGATATATATATATATATTTATATATTATATATATATTATATATATATATATATTTATTGTATTATATATATATATTATATATATATAAATTTATGTATATTTAATTAATTAATATTAGGTTTAACAGTGCTGCGTGCTTTGTAGGTTCATGAACCACCTGACTCAAAAAATTGATTTAAACTATCCCTACTCAATAGCAAGCTTTAATTGTATTAGTTTCTTATAATATAATATATATAATATTTAATAGATTTTAAAATTCTTAGTTCAATAAATAAAATTTTTTAGTAGGTATTATATATTACTAGATATTAATTTATTAATTAATGTTCCTAGAGTGCGAGAAAAGTATCGTAGTAAGTGAAAAAGGCTTGCTTGATCTTAAGTGGAACTTGAGGAACATAAGATGATAAAATAATTAAAAGAGACAATTACACTATGTAGCCCATTAGAGCCAAATAATAGATAGTGAAATTGGAGAGAAAGTAAATATATAGTTATAAAGTCAAAGAATAGATAATTGTAAAATAAAAAATATATTGAAATAACAAGAATAATAGCAATTACTGTTTTAGAAAAAGGAAAAAGTTCGAATTAGAGCATAAGAAAAGTGACCAATTCTTGGAGCCCATGGTAGACCGCACTGTTAATCTGATTCCATATCTAACGAAAATATACTTACCACTTGGCGCACTCTTAGTCTTAAAGATGTTGGTGATTAGGTGATTTAATGATATAGTTATTATTGTGAGTAACATTTAGATGTATAGTAATTTTATGACAGCGCTCGAGACCAATTAGAGCGGAGTTGTTGTACATCACCATAACAGGTAACGTGTAATGTATTTAATGTGTTAAAAAGGTTCAAGTTATTAAATTATAATCAGATTAAATATTTCTCAAATTATATGGTTAAATATCCACAATGAGAATGGGAATATGGTGTATTTGTAATTTTGTGTAGAGTATGAATTTTCATTATATTTTCGGAGCTTGTTGGTAAACCCGATAGGAACGCTCGTAAAAAATTGCCTAATTTAATTATGTCTCAATTTTATTCTAAGCTTTAGGGCGCGTTAGTTTTACACCTCTTTGTTTTCCAGGCAACTTTTAATTATGTGCTCTCGGTTTGATATATAAACGTTGAAGAAATTGATAAAAAGAAGTCATTTGGATAATCTTATGAAATTTAAGTTTAACAAGAATAGAGGTGTTATTAGCAACACACAAATTAACAATTTCATTTTTTGGCAACATTTTATCTAAAATTCCATTATTCATTTTCTGGCAACATTTTCAGTTAGAAATTCAAAATATTATAATCGTTCATATGCACTTAAATATGAGCTTTAAAGAGGCATATATAATTGTCATCCGAATTTAATGACTCTTTCTCTTGCTGAGTGCCAGTCAATACAATTGGAAAGAAAAGTCAAAATGGTAACCATTGATAAATTAGAATGAGGAGAAAATGAGATCATAAATTTTTATAACAATAAAGATATTTATATTTTTAGTCATTAGGTACCTATCAATATTACTATTTTTTTATTCTTTTAGATTCTGTCTGCATAATTTATTAATACATCATTAGCATCATCCATAAAAGTTATCTTACTTCCTTGGGCATTGTCATCAAATTTTTTATTTAATTTATTAAAATTGGATTGTTTACCTTCAACACTATTATCTAAATGAGGTGCTGGGAAAGAATTCCCATTTTCAATATTTACATCGATTTTTAATTCTTTAAGATTTTCGTCTGCTAAATCTACATTTTGTGGATTGAAAATATTTGCATGTATTTCATTATTAACCATTTCATTATTAACCATTTCATCAACTGGCTCTAAATTAACTACTTCATTATTAACCATTTCATCAACTGGCTCTAAATTAACTACTTCATTATTAACCATTTCATCAACTGGCTCTAAATTAACTACTTCATTATTAACCATTTCATCAACTGGCTCTAAATTAACTACTTCATTATTAACCATTTCATCAACTGGCTCTAAATTAACTACTTCATTATTAACCATTTCATCAACTGGCTCTAAATTAACTACTTCATTATTAACCATTTCATCAACTGGCTCTAAATTAACTACTTCATTATTAACCATTTCATCAACTGGCTCTAAATTAACTACTTCATTATTAACCATTTCATCAACTGGCTCTAAATTAACTACTTCATTATTAACCATTTCATCAACTGGCTCTAAATTAACTACTTCATTATTAACCATTTCATCAACTGGCTCTAAATTAACTACTTCATTATTAACCATTTCATCAACTGGCTCTAAATTAACTACTTCATTATTAACCATTTCATCAACTGGCTCTAAATTAACTACTTCATTATTAACCATTTCATCAACTGGCTCTAAATTAACTACTTCATTATTAACCATTTCATCAACTGGCTCTAAATTAACTACTTCATTATTAACCATTTCATCAACTGGCTCTAAATTAACTACTTCATTATTAACCATTTCATCAACTGGCTCTAAATTAACTACTTCATTATTAACCATTTCATCAACTGGCTCTAAATTAACTACTTCATTATTAACCATTTCATCAACTGGCTCTAAATTAACTACTTCATTATTAACCATTTCATCAACTGGCTCTAAATTAACTATGGATGGGTTTAAAAATGTTATATCAGAGTTATCTTCACCATTTGTGTCTAAAAATCTTAAATCACCTTGAATTAATAAGTTATTAAAATGAGAAAGCTGCACATCTGCAAATTTTTCAGAATTTTTCCACTGTCTAAACTTGATATAGTTCACACATATTGAGTTTTAATAATGGTTGATCGATGCATAATGAATAGGTAGTGTAAGTCATAACAATCACATAATTATCATTATATGATGTAATTTAGTCATTACAAATAACTTTAAAATGTATGAATGAAAGAGTTTTAAAATATCAAATACCAGTCCACGCATATTCAACACAATTCTACGTTTCTAGTTATACAAGGGGTAGGTAACAGATAATTTAGTTTGACCATACATACCACGATTTATTACTTCTTTAAATGAACAACATTTAAAAACTTCACGATTAAAGTGAAAATCTCTTACATGTAAATCTCATGAACGTAACACTAGTATGAATGAATCATCTTTATGTATAGATTCATATGTGGGCATTGCACACATAAATGAATGAAATACTTACATATTGGAAGCATTATATGTGTATGCGAACGACACACAAATATATATTCATTAATTGACTACACAATCAAAAGACACATAGTTTGTTACATTAATTAAACTGACGTCAGTCCATCGATTTAATAACTATAACATTTATAACATAGACAGTTCATGTTTCCTAAATATTCAATCATGTTGAATGCATAAAGCAGCTACGTAGTATTTTATGTTTAGCATTTTTTTTGTTCTAAAAAATTTTAAAATTTTTTCATTTCTTTACCCAAATTGGTTAAAACAAAATAAGGTGTAAGAGATGATTGTGGCAATATATGGTCAGAGTAAAATACAACGTTGTTTTATTGCAAATTTCAATAATTTTATTCTTTTGTTTTCAAGATGGCGATAGTTCTCGACATTCGAAAAGAATATGATGCATATTAAACTCGTTCACACACAGCACACAAAAAATTTATGTATAAGATATTTTTCAGCTTGCGTAAAAATATTAATTTTGGTAATATGGTAATGTACTCTTATAATAACAGGAGTACACCTAAGAAAAACTATATTTAATTTTACAGGATTAATATTTATTTCATTATTCATACTAATCCTTAATTCAACTTTTTTAAGCAGAATCCTCTCTGAAGTATAGTATACCTATCAGGAGAACGTTAATGTAATTCTGTTTACAGATATGTCATTTTAGCCGGAACACTGGAGATACACAATTTTTTCAGGAATAATTGTGGTTCGGTCAGTACAGAATAAACAATGTCATTGCTTGTTCTGAGGAAGAATTTCCCTATCATGTAAAAACTCACCACTATCATCAGGTCACCTGAGGTATAATATATATTTGAATTTTATCTTGGGAATGTATCCAATTTATTTAAATATATATTAAATCCTAGGGATCGGACTCTCATTATATATAGTCACTCAGCAATTGTCCCAGCAGGAAATAGTATCAAATTTCCAGTTAATATCAATTTTAAGGATGAGGACATTTATCTTCAATAGCTTTAAGAATTATAAATCTATTATTTTTCGTCCCTCGTTCGATTTCAATGTAACTTTTACTAATTGCTGTTCGAGTACTTCGCAGGTTTGCAGATCTAAAACTTAACATGTGAAATTTACTCGAGGACACCTTGTTTACTAAGTTAACTTCATGTAATTCTTTTTTACTTCAAAGCAGCATGATTATAATTTTACTAGAATGATTAGATATCATCACCACACTATCCCAGCACGAATTGAGTAATACATTTTTAGTAATAATAACTTATACTCTTGTTATATATATAGTATATAATATATATAATATATTATATATATATATATATAATTATATATATATAATATATATATATATATTTATATATATAATATATTATATATATATATATAATATAATATAATTAATATACTAATAGGTATTAATGATATATGACTATAATTATATATTACTATAAATATTTGAGTATATAAATATATGATAAATGTAGTATATATATAATGTCCCTCGTTCAAAATATAAGTTTAGTGAATAAGAAAAGTTAAACATAATTGTTTTACAACGAATTGTTTAACAAGATTTTTAAACCAATTAGTTTACAATTTTTAACAATTTTGAGATATGTCCTGTTCATTAGATTCATAATATCGCTAATTGCAAAATAACACAAATTTCTAGAAAACGCAAAATTGGGAAAAATTTTGCTGAAGACGTTAAAATATAGTTCACCAATTTTTATTTCAATTTTCTTTTGTATCATTTTTAAAGTTCAAACATTAGGAATCTAAATTTATCCTTGGAAAACTGAAAATAAATTTTCTTTTAATATTTTTTCTATTTTTTTGATAATGCCCTTTTAGAGACTATCGTTAGAGAATCAATTACATCTTTATCATCATTAACAATAACACACTGTATGGTGAACAGATATTTTGAACAGATAATTTCGAACAGTCAACCACATTTTTTTTTTGAAGCAATTAACACGCAAAATGCAACACTGTTATTAGACAATCAAATTCCAGTCACTAATGAACTCTTGTTGCAATCATGTACACATGCACCAACATCATTTAAAGAAGCATTACCTTGAAACAACATTTAAGCACAGTTTACAACAATCAACAAAGACAATTACTGTCATATTAAGTAATTCCTCAAATACAGTTCCATTTAACACAGCAAATTCTGTAGATTTAGCTAATACATTTTACATATTAAACATAGTAAATCTTTCCAATCTTTTTGAGTACCTCAATACTGCTGCCGGATATTCATTTCTTTCTCTTTAAAGGTTTGTAGATGAAACATGGCGAATGGGATACACTTCAAAAAGATACCAATGGAACGAAAAGGCTTGGTCCACGACGTGAGTGACAACTCGACTCTATATACCCCGAAGAAATCGCTAAGAAAACAAAAAACCGTACTCGGCTCACATTGGAATCTCAAGCGCACACTTATATAATAAGTTATTGCTAATTTATTATTTTTGATTTTAGTTGGAACTTTTAATATTTTTTAGTTCATTTTAAATATTTTGATTTTTTAATTTTAATCTCACTTCAAAAAAGTTAAGTTAAAAATTTTTAAGGGGGGAGAATTCTTGAAAGATGACTTGCTTAATTTAGGAAATGATGCTATAACACAGTATGATATCAATTTAAGATCTAAATAATTATATTATTTCACTAGAGAAAACGCCAATTGGCGAAATATGCGTAAACAATGGCAAACGCTTCAGAACTAATATGTTTTTATTTAATTATTTTAGAAAATTCCCATTGCTCAATCATTTTTTCATAAAGAATTTTACTATCTTGTAACATTATTTAATTTGAATTCCAATTTAGCAGCACAAATTTCTTTAAGATTTCCCAACATGGATTACATCCCAGAAATCCATATCTGGTACAACCCATCTAAGTATAAAGAAGAGGAACAGGAGCTCTAGCTCTGTTCTCCTTGCTTTTAGTACATCAGATTGGGTGTACAATAG
This sequence comes from Trachelipus rathkii, assembly GCA_015478945.1. Taxonomy (NCBI): domain Eukaryota; kingdom Metazoa; phylum Arthropoda; class Malacostraca; order Isopoda; family Trachelipodidae; genus Trachelipus; species Trachelipus rathkii. Next base: position 20,906 of record JABUQX010027322.1, on the reverse strand, counting down.
TGGATTTTCAGACTGGGATCGTCTATCCTGGCTAGCGGAATCTATAAGAAATTTGTGCAATTGGATTCAAAATTCATTCTTCTCGATCTCTAACAGAGAATTAACCATTCTTATAAGAAAAGAACAGAATTTAAAGTAACTTTAAATTTTAATATTATATTAACGTATAAGCCTTTGATGAAATATTTTAAAGTCTACTTTTGTTGTGAACATAGAAAAAATTCGACGCCAAAAAATTTCCATATTATTTTTAAACTTAAAAATTTTGGGAGCTTAAAACTTAAACCTTTCATCTGAATATAAGCATATATTTAATGATATTATGTTGGATATCGATTATATTGGATGATTCTTCAGACACATAGAGTGAGAATAGTATGCATATTAAGGATATATTACAACTGTGGATATATTATATTATATAAAGATATATTATATATATATACTATATATATATTATATATATACTATATATATATATAATATAGTATATATAATAACTAATATATATATTATTATAATATAATATTAAATCGTATAAGCTATAGTATAATAAAATACTACTAGTGGTATTGAGTATCTATATAAATTATATATAGGGTATACATATTATAAATTAATATGACTATATATAGTAGTATTGAATTTTGCCGTCAAAATTATATTACTATCAGAAAGATACTGTATGTGAGAGAAGCTAACAAACCCCAAGAATAAATTCGGTAGGTAGAAAAAATCCATTAATCAATTTAGTTATTTTTAACATGAAGACTTATCGGCTGAAGAGGAAATATCAATCAAAGATTGTTATACTGCGCAATGAACATAGATTCTCATATTTTTTATTTAATAATGCAGAAGTAAATCATTTAAAAGGTTTCGGTTTCAATTTCGAGCATTTATCATTTCATTTTTTAGTAAAATTTCATTTTTTAAATATTAATTAAATTTTTAATTCAAATTTAAATTGTTATTTTGTCAAATCAAATAATTTTTATTTAACATTTATTATTAATTAATCTTTTAATTTCTAAATTTGATTTTTTTAAATTCTAAAGATTTATTTTAGAAAGCCCTTTCGAAAAGTATTTTCGAATGCGCATTAAAAACCTTTCAAAAAATCATTTAATTGTCAAAGTTCAATTTCAATCAAATTTTAATTTAAAAATTATATAATAATAATAATATAATGAATAATAAAAATAATAATAATAATAATAATGAATAATAATACTAAATAGTAATAATAAAAATAATCAATAACTAATTTAATATAATAATGAATAAAACAATAAACTCCTACAGTAAAACGTATATTTATTTCAATGATAATTTAATGAATAACAGAGAGCAAAGAATACAATTCTGTATATATACTATATTACTATATATTCGATAAGATGTATTAGGACGAAGATATATATTATAGTAACAAGTGAAGTTATTTGTTATATATATATATATACTAAGTATATATAATAATAATAATATATTATATATATTATATATATTATATATATATATTATATTATAATATACTATATATATATATATATATTATCTATATATTATATAAGTAAGTTATATATATATATATATTATATATATAACTATCTTAAATTTAAATTATAAAAATTATATTTATATATATATGATCATGTGTGTGTGCATTTATGTGTACATTGTGTTTATTTAATTTTCAGCTAAACGAACCTCCTCTGGGTTCTTCGTTTGTTTCTTAATATCGATGATTTGATAATTTTATTATTTCTTAGTACTCTTGGACATTGTTCATTAAAATTTATGTATTATTTAATACTTAAAATACAAATCTAAGTTCTAAATTAAATTTTGATAAATAATTACAACAATTTAATATTGATAAAATTAATACTGTAAAAAACTAGTCCATCATCATTAACATAATAGAGTAAAAAGAATTGTGACTGTTAGACCACAAGAAAATATATATCTATATGAATAAACTTTAATAAATTAATATAAGAAAATCGGTCTTTAACATCCCGTGAGAAAGGGCAGTCAAGAAGCGTTCACTGCATGGAATGAAAGATCTGGAGTTATCTCTCATTTTTAACCTTAACAGTGAGGTGTGATAGTTAATGACTTCCGCTTTAAAAAATCCGAACCATAGGGCTAAATACCCGACCTAGAAAGTCTTCTTGACTTATATACAACTCCAGCGGAACAAACCATTTACTCTAGAAAATAATATATAAAAAATAATATATATAAATAATAATACACCAACTGTGTATACATAACAGCAAGACTTCAAGAAGCTGAAACTTTTGATATCAGAAAATATAACTATAATAATAAAAAGAAATCTGCAACGTCCAGATTGACGTGCTGAAAAATTATAGAAAACTCTTAATAATTTTATAGTCACATTATCATGGAAAACTAAATGACAATTACAACTGTCACGCCCCACGACATATATATATATATATATAATATTATATATACTATATTTATATATATATATAATATATACTATATATATTATATATATATACTATATAAGCTAATCTACTATATATATATATTATATATATATATATTTAATTATAGGCATTGTTAGTTCATATAATATATATATATATATATATATATATATATATATAGTATATATAATATATATTATAATATATAAATGTATTATATATAGTAAGTGATAATATATATATATACTATATATTATATAAAATATAATATCATATATAATATATATAATTAGCTTTATATCTATATATATATATATATATATATATATACTATATATATATATATTATATTATATATTATATATAATATATATATATATATAATATAATATATAGTATATTGTATATTATATATAATATGTAATATATTTATATATATATACGTATATATATATATATATATATATATATATATATAGAAATATAGTATATTAATATATATTATATATATATATATAAATTATATATATGATATAATTTTATATTATGTATATATAATATATTATAAATTATATATAATATTTATATATATATAATATATATATATTATATATATATATATATATACTTTGTAATAGAGGTATGCCAAATTTATATATTAATAACAAAAATGTTGATAAAAATTTATTTCTAAATAAATTCTGAAAGCAGTAATTAATAAATGAATATGGATATATATAATGAAGAATGGTGGAAATAATAATAAAAAAAAAGAATGACGGAGAAGAGATAAAATACATGGTAGTGGCACAAATATAAATATGAATACGTAAACAATAACAATGACATAAATAATAATAATAATAATAATAATAATAATAATAATAAATATAATAATAAAAAAAATAATAATAATAATAATAAAAATAATAATAATAATAATAATAATAATAATAATAATAATAATAATAATAATAATAATAATAATATTGATAGAATGAATGAGTGTTGCGTAAAAGATAGATTCAATATGACGGCTCTATGAATCATCTGTTCCATGGTAACCATAAAGGATGCTTATTACAACGACATAAGCACTACTATTGCACCGACTAGCGAGGGTTATCATAAGAATCTTTTATATATGGTAAACTTTTTAGTGGGAAGTGTGGGAAACGAGTATATTTATATAAAAATAAATAGTAATAACAATAGCGTAGCATTATGAAAACTATTTTCGGGGATATATATATATATATATATATATATATATATATATAATATATATATATATATTATATATATATATATATATATATATATATATATATACTAATATTATATATTATTATATATATATAGTTTAATTATTGAATTAGTTATTTAATTAATTATTTTTTTCGGACAAGAATATATTTTTTTGTGCGAAAACGGGAGGTTGATAATATTCCGATAAAATTGGAAAATTCCTGCTAAAACTTCTAAAATCCTGCTAAAAGTTGCCAGATTTGCTAATACTTCTTATTAAGCTTTTTGATATTCTTATTATTGTTGGTGTTTTTGTGTATTTTGATTGTTATAAGTGTTTGTTGGTGTTATTGATATTTGTGGCGTTGTTGGGTGCTTTTGTTATTAGTGTCATTGATGTTGGTGCTGTTGGTGTGGCTGGTGATGTTGGTGTTGTTGGTGTTGCTGGTGTTATGGTGTGGTGCTCTTGGTGTTTCTGGTGTTGGTGCTCTTGGTGTGGCTGATGTTGCTGGTTTTGTTGGTGTTCCTGTTGATGTTACTCATTTTATTAGTGTTGTTGATGTTGACGTTGGTGTTGTTGGTGTTGTTGGTGTTGTTGGTGTTGCTTGTGCTGCTGTTCGTGTTGCTGGTGTTATTCGTTTTACTGGTGATGTCGGTGCTAGTGTTAGCGTTGTTGGTGCTTTTCTTGTTGTTGTTGTTGGTGGTGGTGGTGGTGGCGTTATTGGTGGTGGTGGTGTTTTTGGTGCTGTTGTTGTTAATTTATTATTATTATTATTATTATTATTATTATTATTATTATTATTATTATTATTATTATTATTATTATTATTATTATTATTATTATTATTATTATTATTATTATTATTTATTATTATTATTTATTATATTATCATGTCTTATTTATTGTTACCATTGTAATCAAAATATTATTATTATTATTACAATTGCCTTTATACAAATCTTGGAAGAATTATTGCTATTATTATTATTATTATTATTATTATTATTATTATTATTATTATTATTATTATTATTATTATTATTATTATTATTATTATTATTATTATTGGTGTTGTTATCATCACAACATGACAAAATGGAAATAACGTTATTGACTTTGAAGAAATAGTGAAAGGAAGCTGGAAGAATGTGAGATATATAAACTCAAAATAAATAGCAAAACACTTTGTCGAATTTACTTTATAATCATATTCGATATTTGTTCTCTGGCTAAAGAATGGCTAAATCTTAACATATGAGAAATATTCATCTTAAAATTTAACTATACTATAGACACTATTTATCACCTAATTTCTCTACTTCTCTTTTCGTCAAAATCTAAGTTTTTTGCCAAATCAATGGTGAAGGGAGAAAAGGAAATAAATAACTAAAATTAAACAAAGATATTTACAAATAAAGAAAAATCTTTTCTATTAAACTAAATAAAAGTGTAAAAAGTAAGAACAAATGAAGACAATGAAGACATTCGTGCAAGTAATAAAGATTTTTATTACGCTCTTGAAATTAAGAAACGATTTAAAGGAATTTGCTCCTGAAGAGCCAGAAGGATTTACTCACACTAAAAGATTTAAGAAAGGACAAAAGGGGATTTCCTCAAATAATGCAAACTGAATTTTTAAAAAGGTTAAAATAAAAAAACTTTCTTCCTCTTTTTTCTACTTATTTTTTTTTCTTTTTTTTTTTATAAAACTAATTCTGTTTTCTTCTTTTACAGAATATAGACGCAAAATTTAGGCAGAATTTAACTATTATGGATTTTAAAATAAAACCTTTATTCTATTATTATTATTATTATCATTATTATGTATTATTATTATTATTACCATTACTTCATCTTTTTTTCCACCCACTCGTCTTCTACCCTCCGACCATCAGTTGTAAAATCTCACGGGATACCCTCTACTGTCAATTGCTTGCTCCACCATATTGATTGCTCCGATAGACTCCACACCCTGCTTTCTTCTAATGTCAACTCTTCTCAAATATTTTAACTTGGTAACTTCTTTAATCAGTCTGAGAACTCTCATCTCCGCAGTTTCCAACCTACTCCTTGTTCTTGCAGCCTATGTCCATGTCTCAGGACCATATAGCAACGTTAGTCTTAAAATTGCTGCTTATATTTCTTTTGTTTTTTCTTTTTTAACTTTCTGTAACATATCTGCTCCTCACCAGCTGATATATCTGCTCCATAGGCCTCTCGAATAAAACATTTATTTTATTCTCCATCTCCCTTAACATGTTTCCATCTGAAATGACCATGACCACAATACTCAGGTATCTAAACTTTTCCATCTTTCTTAATCTAGTCTTTTTTTTTTTAATGAACGCTGCTCTTCTGAACTTTCAAGCCGCATACCTTCTTCTTTGAAAAGAGTCGGTGCTACTCGTTTTCCACACAATCTGTACCACTACCTATCCAGCTCCCTGACCACAGATCTAACAGCTATAATCATTCTTACCTACACTACACTGATAAAGTCTAGAACATTCTTCCATCTTTTATTTTTCCAACTTCCTTTGATTTGAGCCTTTCAAACTCCGTTTATGTAATATAAAAAAAGAGAAAGATGGTGAACAATTGATGATTTGAAAATTAAAAGAGCTTTCTGTAACAAAAAATAAAAATTACATTTTATTAACTATGAATGCTGATTTAAGAAACGAAACGAAACTCTTTCTACAAAATAAAAAGGAATTTTTTTTGAAGAGCTTTCTTCAAAATCTACATCATGATGACATCATAATGAGGGTAGCATTTAGCTGCCACTTAAGGGGACGGTATGGGCAAAATATTTATTGAATTTTATTGGGATAAATGAAACACCATTCGAAAGAGGAAAGCAAGCACTACAATTTTTATTTCAATGATAGTTGCAAAATATCGCTCAGATTTTGAGTAATTTCCTCCCAAATGTGATGAATCATCATTTTAATCAACAATTTTTAAAAGTGAATTTCTGCTGAACTACAAAAGATTTTTAAAAACTGATTTCACTGAAATACTTTCAATACACAGATGTTTTATAAAATATCCCAAACATAGCAGTGTTATATAAATCAAATTTTTTTTTTAGCAAAATCTGACCTATTTTCTTGTTTCCTAAATGTAAAATGTTATCCAAAACTTACCAAAAGTTATTACATTTGAATGAATCATACATCAAAATATAGGTCAAACATATATAAAATCGAAAACATAGGGAAACTATAAAAATGTCGGGCGAATTTTTGCTATACTCCAAAATAACAGCTCAATGTAAAAAAAAAATAATAATTTTTGAGTAAAAAAGCCAAGAAGTTGAACCATGAGTAGCGGCAAAATCGTTGGGTATACGAAATATTTATATAAATAAAAATATGTGTATCTTGCCGAAGTATACAAGCTCTGAAAATTTCCTTCTAATCAAAACTGGCATTCCTAGATGTCTTACATTGATTTAAAAATGGTAGAATTAAAAGAGAGGTAAATGTAAAAAGTTCGGATAAAGGTTTATACAAAATTATGATTCTAATATACCCAAAAACTATAAACTACCAATTATTAAAACCCTAATCCACAGAGCTAATAACTTCACTTTAACGTTGGAACTTTAACAATGTGGTGAAAAGAATAACAAAAAACTTAATTAATAATGGTTATCCTCAATTTAAAATAGAAACGCTATTAAAAGAACTATAAATGACATTTTCACTTCAAATAAAAATTCACTTGACGTGGAAAGCAAGATAACTTTTACTTTAAGTCAATAAATTTGACAAACCTTTCCAGAGAAGAGCAAAAATTAAACATAATTGTCAAGGAGCATGTTATGTCAGAAAAAAGTGTCCATGTAAGAAGCTACTTCAAACCGAGACGAGTGTCCTCATATTTTAACACCAGTGATCATTGTTCGGAGGATTACAAAAGCTATGTTGTGTATCAGTTTAATTGCAAAGAGGTAAAATATTAAAAACTCGCATTATGCAACACAGGTATAAACCCAGTAAAATATGGGAACATTACGCGACGGAACACAATTCCCCCCCCCCCTACAGTTGAAATTGCTAGTTGTTTTACAATTTAATTTCAAATTGGTAATTTCAACTATCTTCGTATTGTAGAATCTGTTTTAATTAAAAAATTTAAGCCAGACCTTAATGTGAAATTTAATGAAATGAATGAATGCTTGAATGTTTTTTAAATATTTGAGTGTTTTGCAGGTACACCTAATATCCATGATAATAGTTGTATTTACAAAATAATGTAAGCTTTTTTTTTTCATTGAAATTATTTTTTTAACTTCACAATTAATGGAAAATGATTTTTTTTATATTTTGAAAATATTTTTATATTTTTATATTTATATTTTATATTTTGACTTTATATTTTGAAATTTATTATTTGTAAACTACATTATAAATAGTTAGTTAAACGTCATTATGCCGAAAGAATACAAGCGAAATATTAGTACAAAATATTAAAGGCTTTAACGTCTTTTTAATTCTAGATTAGTCCTTAAAAATATTCCTCTGAAAATAAGGAATTATAAGAATAGAAAGAACTTGCAAAAAGTATGTTAAAATTAACGCTTATTATTATTATTATTATTATTATTATTATTATTATTATTATTATTATTATTATTATTATTATTATTATTATTATTATTATTATTATTATTATTATTAT
>JABUQX010027322.1:0-5000 GCA_015478945.1 Trachelipus rathkii | reverse complement strand
ACCCTTTACTTTTCTTGTTTATTTTCCAAAGTCCAGCAGCACTTAAATCTATTGGCTATATTTTTTCAAATATGACGTGAATTATGAAAGCAAAAAAGTTTCTCATACAATAATTTCCTTGCAATATTTTCTGCATTGTGTCTGGCCTATCGCATGATGAAGATTTTATGAGACTCTTCCGATTTCACTTCAGATAAAATTTAAAGGGGATATGTTATCAAATTCGAATATCAATAGAATCTTCTTTGTCCAAGATTATTGACTAAATAAATTATTAATTTTTTAATAGACTATATTAATATTTTATATATATATATATATATATATATATATATATATATATATATATATATATATATATATATATATATATATATATATATATATATATATATATATATATATATATATATATATATATATATATATATATATATATATATATATATATATATATATATATTTGTGATTTACTGTATGTCAAAATTTGACTGTTTGTGGATGCGGATGCGGATGCGGATCTTAAAGATGATGAGGATGCGGATGCGGATCTTCAAAGTAGATGAGGGATGCGGATGTGGATGCGGATGTGGATGTTTACTCTTGATGTTTGAAGAAAAATCATATGTAGATATATATATATATATGAATATATATATATATAGTATATATATATATATATATATATATATATATATATATATATATATATATATATATATATATATATATATATATATTAGTGATGTACATGACATTATATATATATATATATATATATATATATATATATATATATACAGTTTATATATATATATATATATATATATATATATATATATATATATATATATATATATATATATATATATATATATATATCTTACATTTTACATTTCCTCTCCCACTCATGTATACGCGCCTGTCCAGTGGGGCCAACCTCCCCTTCCACATCTTACTCTATCCATCACGATCCTATCCGCCATCAGCTCATCCATTGCAGGCATCTGGTGTTTCCTCAATGAATCCTCTACTGTGTCTCTCCACCTCTTCCGCGGTCTTCCCTCGGTCTCCACCTCTCCACCTCCTGCTGGCAACTCTCTCCCTGCATCCTCTCCAGGTGTCCCCAACATCTCAGTCTGGCTGCGTCCACTTTATTCATCATGGGTTTCACACCCACGCTCTCCCTCACTGTCTCGTTTCTCACTCTGTCTCTTCTCGTCTTTCCAATCACTGTCCTCAACACATTCATCTCCGCTGTCTGAATTCTACTCTCCTCTCTCCCTGTCATGCTCCATGTCTCTGCCCCATACAACAGTATTGGTGTCAACACTCCCTCGTATATTGCTCTCTTCACCTCTTTGTTCATATATTTATCTTTCAAGATGGGGTATACTGCTCTTACAGTCCTGCCATACTGCTCAATCCTACTCGTAATTTCCTTTGCACACCCCCTTCTCTTCCAAGTGCTTCCTAGATATTTATATCTATCCACAATTTTAATCTCTCTACCGTCTACCTCCTCCTCCTCCCCTCCTCCTCCTCCTCCTCCTCCTCCCCTCCCTCTCTCTGCTTACTACCATTATTTCTGTTTTCTTTTTACATTCATATTCAATCCTGTTTCTCTTAACTTTTCTGCGAAACACAGCAACATTTGCTTCAACCTCTCTCACCATCTCCAATTCAACATGCCAAATCATCTGCATATACCTTGATGTCTCCGACAATCTCTTCTATACTCTCTTATACCTCATATGACTGTGTCCAAATACGCTATAAAACTGTATCGGCGACAGCACACTACCCTGCCTTGCTCCAGTTTTACCTAAACCATTCCTCGTTTTTATATCCTGCTCTTACCTTAATTATGCTATTCACGTATGTACTTCTAATGCCTTTAAAAGTCTGCCTCCAACTTCATAATACCTCTCCAGAACTCTACAGCTTCTCTGGTACAGAATCAAATGCTTTCTTTCAAGTCTATGAAGGCGATATATGCCTCTTATTGTATTTCCATGTCTTTTTCCCGTATCATTCTTAATGCAACATTAAATCTGTAGTACTCTACCACCTCTGTACCCATACTGCTTTTCACCCAATCTTGGCTCTATTTTTTATCTTAATTTTCTTTCTAATCTTCTTTCATATAACTTCGCCATGTGATCCATTAGTGAGATTCCTCTCTATAATTTTACAATTTCCTGCGTCCCCTTACCCCTTATAAATGGGAACTATTATTGACCTTCCCCAACCTTCCGGCACCTAATTTCACCCAAAACCCGTTCAGAAATTCATCGCCAGCCTCCCTCTCCTCCCTCCCTTAGTAACCAATATATTCTATCCTCACTCAGGGAGTTTTTCCGCTCTTAATTTTCCTCTTAACGCCTCCTCAAATTCCTCCTCCGTTATTACCTCCTCTCTCCCTCCACGTTTCTCTCCTCCCTCTCTCCCCCTTCCTCTTCCGACTGCACTTCCACATTCAACAACAACTCATCAAAGTACTCTATCCACCTTTGGTTGTTTTTTTCCTCCGGTCTTACCAATGAGCCCATTTTTGTCTTTGATTATTACATAATGCCTACTCTTTCGCTCCTCTAAATGTTCTTGCCAATGTTAAAATCTTCTTCTTGCTTTCCTTCATATCATCCATCAGTTCTTTTGTTGTTAGCTTCTAAGCCACCTCCTCCTTTGCTCTCCTCTTCACACGCGCCCCAAAGATATTCTTTCTTCCACGTACACTCCCCTAGATTATATATATATATATATATATATATATATATATATATATATATATATATAAAAGGTAAAGAACACACATGTGTCTACAGACACAGATATATCTATATATATATCTAATATATCATATGGTAATATATATATATATAGTATATATATATATATATATTATATATATATATATATATATATATATATATATACATATATATATATATATATATATATATATTTATATATATATTATTATTATTATATAGAAAGAATATATATAGCATATAGTATATATATATATATATTTATATATATATATATATATATATATATATATATTTATATATATATATATATATATATATATATATATATATATATATATATATATATATATATATATATATATATATATATATAGCATATATATATATATATATATGTTATATATATATATATATATATATATATAGAGTATATATATAGATAATATATGTTATTTTTATATATATATATATATATATATATATATATATATATATATATATATATATATATATATATATATATATATATATATATATATATATATATATATAAATTATTATGAGTTTGGTGTACAGGACACACAGAGAAGCGCCACACTGTGTGGTCCTGCTTTTATACGTATTTTAAATGTCAAAGAAAATTTTGATGGCGAAATGAATATTCAGTCAAAAATAAAATAAAAAGCTAAATAAAAGATGTCCTTACATTATAAATAATCCTAATATTACATAGCAAAATCATATGTTGTAAAGAATATTCAGTTCTTGAAGATAAGAGTAAATAGAGTTACTATCAAAGTGGGAGGATTCAGATAATATATGGGATAACCTTTTAGAAGGTGTTATGGACCATAAAGTAGGAAAATGACAACGGCGAATAGGGTCCAGTTGGGGACAATCAATGAAGATATGGTGAACAGATTGCGGGGTATGGCGAAGGCAAAATTTGCAGATTGGAGGAGGGTCCCGTGACATGTAGTGGCTGTGAGTGATATTGCAGTATCACCGTGCAAAGGCGTTCTTAGTCGGTGAGAGGAAGACCACTCACCAATGTTCGATTTTATATTTCTAAGTTTTGCCCCTCGCTCATTACCCGTATATCAGTCTTTCTTGCCAGTGAGTCCGGAAGCCTTGTCGAGAGCAGAACAATAATCAGTTGATAGGGAGGCGATGTTGTCGAATGGTGCATTCGGGAGTGTACTCAAGAACAGCTTCGAAAAGAAGAGGCGGCCATTTTGGATCTTTTGTCAACGATTTTCGTTGCCAGTTACCAACATGAGAGAGGTCCAACAAACCATGAATTTTTCCCTTACGAGAGTGGAGCAGCCGAAGAAATTGTTGTACAGCGGATAACATAGTGTTTTTTAGAATATGGGCCTTTAAGCGCCTGAGGTTGCTGGAGCGAATCTATCAGAATAAATTACATTAGAGTGGTCTTGATTAAGGAATAGAATTGAGAGAGAGAAATCATTACAGCATTTAAGCATGAGAGGGGAGGGTATGGGAGAGGTTGCGGTCAGGAAAGACAGCAGACGCAACCACACTATTCGCTGTTTTACGTCAGTAAACACTGGAGTAAATTCACCGTGAACTATGAAATGAGACAGGAGTGATGCCTTTAACAAGGCAGCAGATTGAATAGATTTGGAGAGAGGTCAGGACCAGGCAAACATAGGGCAGAAGGTGCCAAGATGTAGTTCTCTGGGTCATAGGAAGATTTGGCAGCACCTTTGAAAAGGGATGAGGATGTTAAGGATATAAACTGTTTCAAATACAAAAAGGTGAGGATTCTGATGGGCCTCTTGCAGAATCGGTGTTAGACCAGGATGGTATTGGGGTTTGAAAGTGAAGATAATTTGCGCACATGATGGCCTCTTCAAAGAGAGTGCGTATCATCACATCGGATTCAGCCAAAGCTCATCCGGAGACGATCTGAAGGTCCAGTGAAAATACATTGATCGCTTTGTTTGGGTGAGGGATCTAACAGGTATTGTATTGGGAAAGACTGACTATATTACGTAGCCAGCCAGTCCAGCTTCGATCGAATTAGACGGTGTGGAAACGTAAAGGGTACTTCCTATCAGCACCCCAAAATTTTGAGACGAGATAATAGGTCTAGCACGCGATGACAAGTGAGGCGGCGCACGAAAAATGCGAAAGCGTTTTCACGATAAATGCGAAACGGTTAAACACCTGTAAACGAATTGAACGAAGTGGCTACCG
>JABUQX010027321.1:12500-25346 GCA_015478945.1 Trachelipus rathkii | reverse complement strand
CGTGCCATGGCCTCGTTCGGTGTTGCCATTTTCGCGATATCATGACGCTCGCGTTTTCGTGCATATACCAGATTAGTGAAATAGTTTGACGGCGATATTGAAATGTGACTCTTAACCAGGTGCGTTTATAAGCGTTGATTTTGTAAAAAACATACTTTGAAACTACACAACACTGATAGTTTTGCATATGCAGATAAGTAGAAAGGCTACAATTGCCTAAAAAAGAAAGGGTTATACAAGTCTCTCATGGACATACTTAGACACTTTAATAACCGATTCATGGTAAGTCGAATATGTCAAGACCTGATATTTCGCACTAATAAACCCAAGGGAGAGATAATGGAACTGGTGTCTTTAAGATCTTGGCGTGGTGCAAATTTACACAATTTAAACACTTTAAAGTTTGATCCCTATACATGGTAGCGTAAGGGTGTTCGTCTTACAGATAACCCTTCTGAAGAGGAGGTGAACCACAACCACAATGCTAGCAATTTTATACGCCTTGTATTTCATTATCTGCCCACTATTGAAGATTACATAGCATCTTCAAAAACAACTTTTGCTAATTCATTACATTTGTATGTAATCCTGTCAAGTTGTTACAAGATCCTGGTAAGGCCTATGTTTATACAGATATTATAGACCATCAGTATGTAGGGAAAACTAAAGCCTCTTTGTTAAGAGTAGACCATTTTCCTAAAGATTGCAGAGTTATAACATTCCCTAATGTTCACTACTTACCGTTTAGCAAGACCCAACTGAGTTCGATTCGTATTTATATAAGAGACGTAGAAGGTAATCCATACCCATTCCCAGTGGGGACAGCAGTGTGTAAAGTACATATAAGAAGGAAGGTCCGTTAAATAATAATAATGGAAAGAGAAAGAGTCTTCAGGGGTTCAAGAATGCAGAGGGGATTTGGTTTAGGTGGATTTTTTGCTTCGTTGTTCAGACGTGCTATCCCTTTGTTTGAATCAGGGTAAATGCCTCGCTAAAAGCATGCTCTCTTTCCAGGATATTATGGGCGGTATCGACCCTCGAACAGCTGTAAAACGTTGACTGGCCGATGCTTCTGATGAAATGTTAGATGATGTTAAGGGTAGTCTGTACTTGACCAACCCTAACTTTTTAGAGTACAAATAACAAATTTCACTTTTTTTTTATTACTTTAATTATTAGAAAATTCCCTCTTCTACATCATGGTGTAATTTTTGTTTCGAAATTCCAAAAGGTTTTTAAGATACAGGAAATTTTTTATAGGGGTGCCAAACTAAAAAAAAATTCATTTCCCTGTTCAAAATTGCAATTCAACTTTCCAGGATCTTTCCAGGTTTTATTCACATTGTAAATTAAAACTTTCTTTCATAGAGCACAGCAAAAAGATCTGAGCTCTTTCTCAATCATATAGAAGTAGTCGGAGCCAGGAGCTGGGAGCCGTGGCTGGAGCCCTTGGAGGCAGAGGCTCAAGACCGAAAACAAATTTTTAAAGAATTTTTGCAGGTGAAAATATATCTGCAAAGATGGAGCTGAACAAATTTGAAAAGGAGCCGGAGCCGGAGCCGGAGCCGGAGCCGGACTAAGTTATAAAGTTTTTTTAAAGAACTTGTTTTGCAGGTAAATACTTCTGCAAAGTCGGACGTTATCAGAAATGAGAAAACGGAGTCGGAGTTGGGCCAGGCCGGACGGAGCCAGGCTTGGCTAAATTTTATTAATTTTGCAGGTGAGAAATTAATTTACAAGTTGGAGCTGAACAATTTTGAAAGAAGAAGGGGCAGGAGCAGAGGCAGAGCCAGAGCCAAAAGCCGGAGCCGGAGCCCAGAGGCAGGCAATTAAAAATGTTTTGCCTGAGTAGCTCTTGCGCAGAGTGGAGCTGGACTGACTGAAATGAGAATTGGAAGGCTGAAGACAGGGACAGGAGTCAGAGTCGAACCGAAACTGGAGTAAAAGTATAACTTTTTAAAAAAGAAATTATTTTACCGTAAAATTACTTTTGCAAATTCGGAGACTGAACTATTCTGAAATGAAAACGAAGTCGAAGCTGAAGTTGGGCGGAGCAGGCCGGATCTGAAAAACAAATTTTTCAAAATTTTGAAGATAGAAAAATTCTTTTAAAATTGGAGCTGAACAATTTTGAAAAAGAACCGGTGGTATAATTTTTTTTAAAGAAAGTTGCAGATTAAAATACTTCTGCAAAGTCAGACTTAGCTATTCTGAACGTGAAACAGAAGTCAGGCTAGGCGGAGCTGGGCTTGAGACGGATCTAAAAAGTAATTTTTTTCAAGAAATTTTTTGCAGATGAAAGTAATTCAACAAGTTGGAGAGGAACAATTTGAAAAGGAGCCGGAGCAAGAGCCCGGACCTGGACCCGGACGGATCCGGATCTGGAGCCAGAACCCGAGCCAGAGCCGGAGCCAGAGCCAGAGCCAGAGCCAGAAACCAGGAGCCAAAGGCAGAGGCAAGCAAACCAGGAGCCAGGCAGGGCCGGGTGGAGCGGGTGATCTATTTTTAAGGAAATTGTTTTGCAGGTTTAAATACTTCTGCAAAGTCGGAGCTGAACTATTCTGAAATGGAAGCAAAGTCGGGCAAAGCCAGCCGGAGCCGGAGCCGGAGCCGGAGCGGAGCCGGAGCCGGAGCCGGGCCGGAGCCGGAGCCGGAGCCGGAGCCAGAAATGAAGAGCAATTTTTTTCAAATTTTTTCATAGGGCTTGTACAAAATTGGAGCTGAACAATTTTGAAAGAAGAAGCCGGGAAGGCCGGGGCCGGGGCCAGGGCCGGAGCCGGGCCAGGCCAGAGCCGAACCGGAGCCGGAGGTAAAGTATAAATTATTTAAAAAAATTGTTTTTGCAGATAAAAATACTTCTGAAAGTCGGCGCTGAGCTCTTCTACGAAATACAAGAGCAGAGGGAGTCAGGGGATAAGCCGGAGCCGTAGAAGCGGAGCGGAGCTGGAACCGGAGCCAGGTCAGAAGCCGGATGCAGTTGAGAATTTGTTTTACAAAATTTTTGGTAGATGAAAGTAATTCAACAAGGTTGGAGATGATGCAAGAAAGGCAGACCAGGCAGAGCGGAGCCAGAGCAGAGCAGAGCCAGGCCCAGGCAGACAGGCGGAGCCAGAGCGGAGTGGGCGGAACCAGAGCAGGAGGTAAAGTATAAATTTTTAAGAAATTGTTTTTTGCAGGTTAAAATACTTCTGCAAGGTCGGAGCTGAACTATTCTGAATTGGAAACGAAGTCGGAGCCGGAGTCGGGGCCGGAGCCGGAGCCGGGCCAGGCCCGGAGCCGGGCCGGAGCTGAAGAAATTTTTTGCAGTTTAAAGTAATTCTTTAAAGAAATTGGAGCTGAACAATTTTGAAAGGAGCTGGAGCCGGAACCGGAATCGAAGCCGGAGCCGGAACGGAGTCGGAGTCGGAGCCATATGAAGTTGGAGCAAGAGCCTTTGGAGCCGGAGCCGGGCATAAATCTTTTTAAGATAATTTTTGTAAAGTGATAAAATATTTCACGCAAGTCGGAGCTGAACTATTTTGAAATAGATACGGAGTTGGTGCGGTGTGGTGCGGGTGCGGTGCGGGTGCCGGTGCGAATAAAAGCTACTGCGGTTTGTGGTGCTGTTAGGTGAGGGTGAGTGCGTGATATCTTTTAATTTCTGGAAAAAAAAATCAATCAAACTTTTCACTTCTATACCAAAATCACTTTTTTTACATATCAGCTGACAAAAAAAAATCGCTAAAAAAAAAAACGAACTCAGTCTTTGTGTTGAAAATTTCCAGGATATATATATATATATATATATATATATATATATATATATATATATATATATATATATATATATATATATATATATATATATATATATATATATATATATATATATATATATATATACTTTATATATATACCATATATATATATATATATATATATATATATATATATATATATATATATATATATATATATATGTAATATATATATATATATATATATATATATATATATATATATATAACATATATATATATATATATATATATATAATATATAATATATATATATATACTATATATATATATATATATATATATATATATATATATATATATATATATATATAGGCGAATTCTCACAGTCTTATTCAGATTGAAGAAGATGGGTTTGTGTCAGGCTAGTTTGGAAGTGATGACACTGAAATTATTTTGAAATTTTGAAATTCAAATTGAATATTTGATTTGCAATTTTTTATTGAATTTCAAAATAAATGATTATATCTTTTTGACTACACCCTGAACTTTCGTGAAAAAGTATTGAAATATCTTAAAAATAAAGTTTTTATATGGTTTTCAGTTGAAACAGTAAAAATTCAGAACCCCCTTCCCCCCCCCATAAATCCCAAACCATTCAGTCTATTGAAACAAAATACGCAGAAATACATAAAGTAATAGTTCTTTTTTAAATAAAAAGTTCTCATTTCACGATTGATAGAAACTGTAATTTTGAATACAGAGTCCCCTTAAACGAAAAATACGGCGTAAGATGACTGGTCAAGGTGTAGAGGTCGCCATAAGAAACCTATAAAGAGGAATAGGAAAGGACCACTAAAGGAAAAGTGTATTGATGTGTTTGCCCTTTAATAACGATGATAAGGGGTAACTTTTTTTTTACATAAATAATGACAACCACCTGTAACTATTTCGTATATGAGGATGTTTAAACCGTCATTAAACGTCAAACGATTGTACCAGCAAGATGCATTTCCTCCTACCTCCAGCCCAGGCTGTTGTAAGAGTGAATTGGATCTCTTTTCCGTGAATCCTACACAGATCAGTGTGAGTGAATCCAATTTTATTAGTATTAACCCCGTTCACGCAATCTCGAATACAGATGTACCTCTCGAATTCAATATCCCTGGCACTTCTGACCAATATCTTTACCCTTCGAATGTATTTTTATATCTGAAGACTAAATTAGTAAACGAAGATGGTTCAGATCTCACAGGAACCGATCACATAGTATCCACCGAGACAAATTTCCTGTATAAATGACAATCAACTTGAGGGTGATGTTTTTAAAACATCTCTAGGAGCATCAGCTGCAAGTTACCCCTATCGAAGTTATATTGAAACTTTGCTACTAAATTATTCTCAAGATGCAGAGGAGTCTCATCCTACAATCATGTGAATATTACAATTTAAAAGATGTGAAAACATGGGAACCGACGAAGTAGGCTAAAAATAACTTTGTATAGACATGGAGTGTAGCGGTAGATATATTCTCAGGAAAGACTTATTCTACCCTAAGTGGACACCAGCATCAGATGAACTAGAACCACACCTCAATTTCCTCTTAATGTTCAGAGCAATGTTTTAGCCACAACTACTTCACCAAAGACTATCTTTAAATTACTGGATGCTTATCTTTATATACGTAAAGTAAAATTAATTATCTCCCATTAAACATATGGAAATAGAGAAATCTCTTTTGACTGATACAGCATAAATATCAATCAAAATTAAGACTAAAATTTTAACTTTACCCAAGGCTTATCGAGTATTCTAACATCGTCAATGGTAGCTTACATCAGAAGGTAATAATAGGAATTATAGAACACGAGCGTATTCTGGAAACTATGGAAAGTCTGCCTTTAAATTTACCCATTTCACTTAGAGGTATTAGTTTGCATGTGAATGGTCAACCCATACGGTCGTGATTATGAGATGATATACGAAGGCTCCCATTCTCAATGTTCGCGTCCTTTTACGATTTATTTGCCAATACTGTATCTTGCAGCGATAACGGTACAGGTATCGATCTCAAGACTTATGCTGAAAACAGTAATTTATATAGGTACGATCTCACAGCTGATCTTTCAGCTTGTGCTTGTCATCTCAATATCCTAAGAAAGGGAACATTAGGAGGGTTGAGTCTCAAATTTGGACAAAGTTTGACATCCTCAATCTCAGTTCTGGTGTATTTGGAACATCCTCAAATCATCAGAGATTGACAGAGTTCCAAAATATAATCTTGAATTATTAAAGAACATGAATGAAGAAGAAATATTAAATGCCTTTAGAAACGAAAAGAAGATTTTTTAGGTGTATTCGCCTGTAATGAACCTCTGTGAAATTGGACACCGACTCTGGACATCATTTCGAGCAGCTTCTCCTCGGTGTGTTTCGGTGTGGACTGGATTTATGGTGCGTAAGGTAAAGAAATATTATTGTTGTGTATTTCATGGGCTCTCTGCGTTTGGTTTTGTGTTTCGGTAGTCGTTGTGGTAACATCTTTTAGTATGTTGATGTTTCGGTAATGTTGGACCCCGTGAACCGCCGGTACGGCCTGTCGGTTCCACCATTATGTGAATTGTATACTGTATTTATTTTATCATATGTTTTAAATATGTTTTCTTCATCGCTTTATACCATCTCATTGATACTAAAATTTATATGTCAACGATTATGTAGTTTGCACTTATGTTATAAAGGTTTAAAATAAAAACTTGTTTTCTTTTCCTGCTTTTAACCAAAGAGCTTATTTATACTAAAGAAAAATATTACTTGAATCAATAGATAAATAGATCAATAGATCACGAATAGGTAGGAGGGTGGTGGGGAGGACAGTTTGATTTACTGATTTACTGATTTACTGCTTTAGGGTGTGTAAAACATAACAACTTTAATAAAAAATATGAATTGAATCAATAGAACAATAGATCAATAGATCAATAGATCAATAGATTACGGATGGACAGAAGGGTGGTTGGATGGTGGTTTGATTTACTGATTTACTGCTTTAGTGCTTTAGGGTATGTAAGAACGTATATTTTTACGTTATAAACATGAAAAGCATAAAAATTTTAGTAAAAACAAAAATAAATTAAAAAAAATGAATAAAAAAAAAAAAATTGAAAATAAATTTAAAAAAAAAAATTAAGTTGAAAACAAAAAGCTCACTCGTAAAAGCTAAAAAATTATAAATTTTATTAAAAGAAAACAGAACACGTTCTATTCCTCAGATTTAACCTGCATGCGGGCACGCGCACGCGCACGCACCGCCGGCCCGGGGACAGCTGTTGGAACCCGCATCGCAGGGGGGAGCCTCAAACCATCATAGTCGAGATCAACATCCTTATAAACATACATTTTGACAAGAATATTGTATTATTATACAAATATTTACTAACTCGGCACCGCACCGGAGCCAGCACCAGTGCTGTTGCCAACTCAAACTCTACAGATTCAGACTCCTTTCTCCTTCTTCCATACACTATCCAAATTTCAGCCTTCCTATTCTAGGCATTCCATTCTTTTCTTCTGAGGACCCCCTTTTAGGAACCCATGACACCTTATGATCTTATAACCGTCATTTTCGAGATCTATAGGCTCCAATAACATATATAAAGACACTAATATTGTATTATTATACAAATATTTACTAACCCAGCACCGCACCGGAGCCAGCACCGGTGCCGATGCCAACTCCTCTGATTCCGGTTCCAAGTCTTTCTAGAAATCCGACTCCGAATCCACTCTCCAAATTTCAGCTTTCTACGAACATTTCGACGAGATTACGTAGCCATATAGCTCACCTCCAAATTTTACCCCGATACGATAAACCTAACCCTGTAGATATATTTATGTGAATAATAATAATAATAATAATAATAATAATAATAATAATAATAATAATAATAATAATAATAATAATAATAATAATAATAATAATAATAATAATAATAATAATAATAATAATAATAATAATTATAAAAATAATAATAATAATAATAATAATAATAATAATAATAATAATAATAATAATAATAATAATAATAATAAAATAATAATAATAATGAAATAATAATAATAATAAAAATAATAATAGTAATAATAATAATAATAAATAAATAAAAATTAAAATAAACATGAATTAAAAATAAAAAAAATAAAAAATTACGAAATAACATAAAAAACCATTTTTCTGAACAAAACGGGAGTAGATTGGAGAATAAGGGGGGTCGTGCATCTGTTCACTACGAAGTTCTCTATACTTCTACTCTTCAGCAATGCGAATAGGAAGACTACGAGTAGTCTTTCCTATGTAGGTGGCATATAATATATATATATATCCAATAGCAATAATAACCAACAACAACAATAATAACAATAACAACAATAATAATAATAATAATAGCATAATAATAATAATAATAGCAATAATATAATAACAATATATACCATGTATGTATATATATAACATAATAATATGTCTCTCTCAATCTTTCTATAAATAAGATTTCCTTCTAGGAGAACGATGCATGGGAATATATAAGAAAAAGGTACTTCCATTTATCGCCTTTTATCTCTGATACCCTGAATCTCTCCTTGCTTTACGCGAACAATGGGGACTTTTGGAAGTTGTGCATTTGGAAAGCTTACATTAAATATAAATTCCGTTCCATTTAATGTATCATTTGTGGTTTCCTGAATCTCACTATGTTTAATGTTGACAACAGGGACTTCGCTCTTTCCAATGCTGAATGCAGTTTACTTACGCAGAGAAATGCACAAAATGCAAAATATTTTAGTTTTACAAACATGTTTCTTAAACTGATCAGATGTTTAATATTATAATTAATAAATTATCACTTGCTAAATAAACCTTGGAGAAATATATATATATATATTATATATATTATACTATATATATATATATATATATATATATATATAATAATATATAATATAATATATATATATTATATTATAGATATTATATATATATATATAATATATATATTAATATATATATAATATATACTATATATATTATATATATATCATAATATATATATATATATTATATAATATATATAATTATATATATTTATATATACTATTATATATATATATACTATATATATATATATATATATATATATACTTATATATATAATATATATATATATAATATATATATATATATATATATATATACTATATATATATATATAAATATTATATAATAATGATGTATATATATATATTAGATATATATAGTAATATATATATATATATATATATATATATATATATATAACTATATATTATATTTATATATTATATATATATATATATATATATATATATAACTATAATATATATATAATATAATATAATATATATAATATATTATATAATATATATATATACTATATATATTATATAATCTATAATATATATATTACTATATATATATTATATAATATATAAACCACTATTATTAGCGGGAGCTTATTTAAAGATTAAAGCATTTTAAAACACCTAAAAATTGCTCTAAAGATAAAAGGTTTCTAACTAAATCTGTCTGGGTCCTCCTTGAAGGTCTAATGTGAAGTCAAGGAAAGTGAGAAAAGCAGCACTGTACATTTCCACCAAAATGCGCATGGTAATCCCATCTACAAATTGCAATATTCCTTTGATGTTACTCCTGAAAATAAATGTGACCCTATTAAAATTTATAGTATGACAAAAGAGTGAAATATGATGAAAAATTGCACTATTTAAATTGCAAGAACGGATACCATATCTACTTTGATTCAAACATCCAATAAAAATACTCCCCTGCCTCAGAAGCGAGGCTGTTTTAATAAGGTCATGCTGCCAGCATATTCCTAAAATATAAAAAACAGGGATATATTTTTCTAATTAGCCAAAACTCATTCAACAGTCACCTCTTAATCACTTGGGGTACACTCTTTCAATCAAAATACCAAACCACATCTTAGGTCCAACACTCAGTACACTAATTTCCCTACAGTTTCTAGTTCCCCTTATCACCATTATAATATTTATGGACGTACTATTGTACTTTAAAAAAAAGTCATCACTAATTTATCCTATTTCCTTAAATAATTATGAGAAAACCAATCGTCGATTTGGGTCTTTGATGTTTTGCCATGATATAATTAAAATTCTGTTGTTATATAATTTATAAAATATAAATTATAATTTAAAATTTAATATAAGAGTAAAATTCAAAACTTCTCGAATATATATTAGTGCTATTATAATGTTAGTAAATGTGCAAGATTCTCTTCCTATTGAGGTTTAACTCAGCTCTTCTGTTCTTATAATATTTATAAAAATAAATCTCTAAAAAAAGAGCTGAAAAAAGGGGGTGGTATTCTACAGTGAGATGAACAGATTATAAGCTTCAAAAAGCTTTGAACTGCTCGTGACCAAAATTTATATTCAGTATTATAGATCAATAGACGCCCTCTCCGTACCTATGCAGTTGATGACTGGTATAACCATGTCTTAATGACAAGAGTCTCCCAGGTTCTTATCCCAAAAAGACTCAATGGTAGTCTCCCACGCCTGTGTTGTACTTATATAACGGAATTCCAAGAAAGCAGTAAACATATTTCACACTCTTAGGCCCCATATCACCTCAACTCCTACACGAAACAGGGGTTATTCTTCCTGTGGAAAAAAGTGGTTTCTCTAGATATCCCTTCTTTCCTGCCTGTTCACATTTGGGGACGACCACTTCTCCATCCCATTCCCTTATATCAACTTCGAATGATTTTTATTGAACAATACAAAATAGACCCATTTAAAAAATCCCCAAATAATTTCATGGTTAATTTTGCATTTAATAAATAAAATGTTTACTAATGTCTATATTTGATGACGTGTTAATTATTTATAAAAAAAATACCTTGTTAATGAGAAGATCCACCTACCTGATGCGACTATATAACTTCACTCCATATAGATTTTTTTCTACTAATAAATTATTTTATATTTGTGGTGTATTTTATAGACAATTTTTCGGGCAAGAGATGGGGATCTCCTTGGATTCCAATACTAAGCTGTTTGTATATGGAATTTTACGAATCCAGATGTTACCAAACTTTGATTAATTTAATTTGTGCATGGTTCCGATATGTAGAATGACGTTTTCGTCTTTGACCCGCTCATCAGGGAATATTGAATTCATTTCTTGACAAGAGTTAGCTGAATGGTCACTTCAGAATAAAAGTTCACATTTTGAGGTGTGGAAGTTCAGAATTTAGAATCTCTTTTCTTGATTTGGAAGTTACTAGGACACTCATTTAAAATTTAAAGTTTACAGAAAGTACTTTTACAGAACTGACTTTTATCTTTTATTTGTTTCAAAAATCCCCCAAAATTTATTAAATCATACCTGTTATATAAAAAACCACAAATTTCAGAGCCCTGAGATTGAAGCAGATCCTGGATGGTTTTCTTAACTCTATAATTAAAAATATTTTTAGGTTACTCTTCATACATGTATGTAACGCCATTTTAAAATCAAACAGAAACAAAAGTTTTTATTTCTGGAACGATTTAAATAAAAGCTCCCTCCGCCTCCCCCTCCCACGTCCATTCCTTATTCCTTCGATTAATGTCCATTACTTCATGAGTGGAAAACCCTGACATTTTGGCATACCTAGAAAAAGAAATAATTCTTTCTTTTGACATTTAGGAGTAATGTTGGAAGCATGCTTTATTAGTAAACAGCCTCACTTCTGCAGGCAGGGGGAGTTTATTTATAATTCCACTGTTGGGGGTTTAGAGCAGTTTCTTCGTGGGGTGAAACTCTTGAAAAAAATTGAATGTTTTCGACATCAGTCAACGATGAATATTTGTCCTTTCTTGTATATTAAAATAATGCAATTTCATCATATTTCACACTTTGGTATTACTAATAGATTGTAAATAGGTCACAGTTTATGGCAGGCAAGTTAACAACCGATGGAATATCTTGCAATATTGGTTGAGAAAGGTGGACTTAATGCCATGCCACTTTTAAAGAATTTTACCAGAGCACCATCCAGTAGTAACCACCATGAAACCCAAGTGCATGGGGTCATTAATGGTTGCCGTCTTTTGTTTTTGCCCGGCTGGTCCCCCCTGGAAAAGGTCCTTTATTGCTGTGTACATCTCGCTGGTAGCTACTGTGAGCTGGTACTTTTGTGTAGCGTTTGTAGTGAGCACATGCTCATGCCACAGTCCCTCACTGAGCGTCTCTTTTACCTCTAAAACCCCCTTGTGTCTCCTCCAGCCCCCCCTTTGTTCTCGCTCACACAAAGCTGCTGAAACCGAGGTTCCAGCATTCTTTCCTGATGTATTTTAGGCCTAACTTATGTGCTCTACTAACCCAACCCCTCCCCCTCTCTGGCTATCTAACCCGTGTAACAGTGCGTAGCTACGCTGCACCTAAGGGTTCCTGTACGTGGCGTGAGCCACGTCCATGAAAGTATCTGAGCTATTTGAATGAAAGTAGCCAGAGACGCGAGTGGAAGTTCTGGTTCTCGGGATTCACCGTTTCAGTCGAAACGCGAACCAACGCAGCGCAAAGCGCGCACCGAACCAAAATATTTTTGCGGTTATGTTTTGTGTGGGTACATTTGAATAAAATGTGTTTTTAGTGACCGTGAGGACGTAAAGGCGTTGCGCCAGGAGGGGTCCCCCTCTCACCCCCCCTTTTTGGCGACATGTCTTTATCGTCTTTTTCGTCTTTACTCTTTAGGGTTATGTAAAAAACGTGTTTCTTACTACCCCTTAAGGACGTAAAGACGTTATGGCAAGCTGTGTGGTGATGGGGTCCCCCCCTCACCACCCCTCTGTGCGCTTATCGCTTACATCCCATACGTTCTTTACGTCTTCACGTCTTTACTGTCACAACACGAGTATTATGAGTCACCACTTCACCTATAGGCATTTTATTTAAACCGTGGTTACGAGTCAATATGCTTGAAATTATAAATTTATAGAAAACAGAATATATATATATATATATATATATATATATATATATATATAT
>JABUQX010027321.1:0-7500 GCA_015478945.1 Trachelipus rathkii | reverse complement strand
TATATATTTCACCATTTTTTTCGCCCATATAACATCTCAAGTAGAAAATATTTCAGGAAAATATTTCAGGGTCTGCGTAGTAATATTGCGACTGTTTCGCGCGACTCAGACCTGTGTCTGGAGCCTGTCTTCCAGTTCCAGCTTCCGACTCAGGCTCCAGAACCAAAAGCGGCCGGCCAGCATCCGATGACTCATCTTCTTCTTCAGCTATCTATGTTTTGGGGAAAGTTGTACTTCAAACTCTTATCAAAACAAATCCTTACTGTGCATTGGGGCTTAAGCGGACCAATCACAAGTCGGGGATTGTCTTGACTGATTACGAATTTAAGATTTAGTTATTAGTTCTTGAAGTTGTGCAGTGAAGAACTTTTATTATTATTATTATTATTATTATTATTATTATTATTATTATTATTATTATTATTATTATTATTATTATTATTATTATTATTATTAAATGTTACAATAATTTAAGTCCGTGTTTAAAGCTTAGTGAAAATATAAAATGTATACGATTGAATAGAGTTGGGTGATATATTTAATAGTAATAAAAATCACTTGGTTTTCTACTATTACTACTACTACTACTACTACTAACTACTTCTATTACTACTAATACTACTACTACTACTACTACTACTACTACTACTACTACTACTACTACAGCCATTACTACTATTACTGCTACTGCCATTACTACTATTACTGCTACTACTACTATTACTGCTACTACTACGACCACTGCTACTACTATACTACACTACTACTACTACTACTACTACTACTATTACTACTACCACTATCGCTACAACTGTTATACGGACTCTGTATCCATTCTAGCTTAATGTTTGATGTAACATACATTAAGTAAATCGATAGCATCTTTTACTTCTGGTTCCAGTATTCTGCTGTTAGGTAGTAAGAATCTTTATTATTATTACTGTTATTTTCATGCAAATGGGTGCACAAACAGTACGTAAAGCTATAAAGCAGTAAAGCATGGGTCGGAGAGAGAGGGTGTGATGGACCCCTGCAGGAGGGGCTATTTGCCCCGACTGCTTTAAGTCTTAGCGCCCGTCAGTAAAAACTGTTTTTACATCCGCCGAAATGTTTCCGTACTAAACATAAAAAATAAGTGACTATTAATATCTCAATCTGAAAAATCTAGCTATGTTAATAAATTATCTTAGAAACGTTGGTCATGGTTAGCTTCATTCTAGAATTTTTTAAATATCAACGTTTATTAGCTATCCATAATGGTTTTATATTTGATAAAGATAGTTTGGGGAACCTAATTTTTCTTTTAAAAACAAATTCCGTGTGACCAAATCCGATGGTGTCATTACATATAAGACATGAAAGTAACAACCTGTACCGAAACGAATAAATATTATTTATATACATATTATAATATATAAATAATATATATATATATATTATATACTATAAGTTTATATTAATTACTATATATATATATATATATATATATATATATTATATATACTATTATATTATATATATATATTATATATATATATGATTATATATATATATATATTATATATCATAAACTTATATATATTTATACTATCTGTAGTTGACCTACTTTTTCTATTTTTCTAACATTTATATGTATTAATAATTTCTGTTCACGATAAAACATAAATATGTATTTTAATATTCCTTGTAGCGTTTTAATAATAACTAAATTTACTAAGATATTAAAAGACTCATTAATACAAATTTTGATATCATAAATGTTGTTTTTCTATGATGCTATAATTGGGTAATATGATTGCAAAACTTTAATGGGGAAGCCTCATTTATATTGATTTTATTATTATTATTATTATATTTATTATTATTATTATTATTATTACTTGATATTATTATTATTAATTATTATTATTATTATTATTATTATTATATTATTATTATCATTTCTATTATTATTTCATTATTATTATTATTATTATTATTTATTAATTATTATTATTATTATTATCTATATTATTATTATTATTATTATATTATATCATTAATTATTATATTATTATTATTATTATTTATTATTATTTATTATCATTAATGCACCATCATTATTCATTATTATTATTATTATTATTATTCATTTCTACGATTATTATTGTATTGTTTTATTAATAACATATACTAACACTGGTTTGTTCCGCAGGTTCGTTTTCTAAATCTATTTTTAGGAAATAAACTGTTTTATGAACGATCTTCCCGAGTCATTTATTAAAAGAAATCCAACCAGGAAATCATACACCACCCTCAAAACACTTCATCATCAAGCCTTTATGAAAGATATTTCATTAACTAAACCAAATTTTATTTTTGGTATTAAGGTTCACAAAATTGAATGTTAAGCTAAATTTATTCATATGTACAATTCAAGTAACCAACATACTTAATTATTTTGAAAGTAGGCAAAAGATAGCTACGTCTCACACATGAGAATCACCATTCCGGGTTCACCATTTGAAGAGTATCTTTCGCTACTTTCAAAAAATAACTTTAACATATGTTGGTTAATTGAATTACAAGAATAAATTTACTTAACAATTCGTAATTCATTTATAACCTTTCAATACAAATAAACAACTTTGGTTGTTGTAATGTTAAATACTTTCAACAAGGCTTGAACTGAGAATTACCACGTTCTCCAGAGCCAACAGTTGACTGATTAACCGGTGATTTCTAAGTGAATAAATGACACGAAGCAGTCTTACATAAACACGTTTATATCATCTAAACACATTAGAATCTCAGAAAGACGAACCTCGCGGAACAAACCTAGTGTTCACCGCTATAGTTATTAATACAATAAAACACAATACAAAAAATAATATACGAAATGATAAAAACTAATATAATAGGATAATGATGTAATAAATAGATAATTATAAATAAATACATAATAATCACATCTGATAATAAACTCAATCAATAATAATTACAATAATATACACTAATAATAATAATAAAATTAATCAATAATAATAATAATAATTAATACATAAATAAAATAAATAATAATAATCTACGAATAATAATTACAATCAATAATAATAATAATTATAATAATAATAATAATAATAAATAATGAATACTAAATAGAACAAATCAAGAACATCCCAATACCAATATAATAAATCACATAATAATAATAATTAATAATAAATAATAATAATAATCAATTAATAATAATCAATAATAATAATGAATAAAAATAATCAAAATACAATAAATACAACTAAGTAAATAACTACATACACTAATCCAACATAATAACGTAAAACTTAAAACTCACATCAAATATAATGCCAAATCACACCGACGACATCCAAATACTCTCCCCAAACCATAAGTTCTAAAGAAATGGGATACATAATAATCTTACCCACATTATAGACAGCGCACTCACCGCCAAAACAACACACCAAACCAACACTATCTACAAATATTCAAAAAAATCCTCTCAACTTACATGAATAGTATTTCTATCCTATGTAAAAAACAACGTTTTACACCCTGATTGTATTCATTAAACGCTTAGCAGATATAATAACAATACAATCATTTTCGTATCTTAATATTGAAAAACAAACATATATTAATCAAAATAAATTATGTAGCAAATGTTAAAAAATGAGCAGAAAGATAAAACTACACGAGCCGGTCAACTACAAATCACTAGGTATATACACAACACCCCCTACTATTATCTATATACTATATATATATAATACTATATAGCTATATATATATATATTAAACAATATAATATCAGTTACTGATCACTATACCTATAATAAGACATAACCTAACACAAATAACATTATACTAGCACCTATATATATATATAATATATATCATATATATAATATATATATATATATTTATATTATTTATATATATATATATATTAATATACGTATATATATATATATATATATATATATACTATATATACTATCAATATATATAAATATAATTTTAACTACTATATATTAAACTATATAATGAATATATACTATGAATATCATATAATATATATATAAGACATCCATCCCATTAGACATGTCTGAGACAACAGGTCCCAGAGTCCCCACGCCCCCGTGGGTGGTCTATGGACCGGAACAGGTCTTAAAACATATACCAATCTATTTCTAAAGCTTAGCGTTCCTACTTATATTAACCTAGCTAAATATACATATAACCCAACTAACTTATATATCCATAAATACATAGTTATAATATGTAGTAATTATATAAGAGGTATATATAATTTAACCACACACCGAAACACTCAGATAATAACTAAAACCACCCTCTCAAATCACATACATATCACGCGCAAACCCACTCATAACAAAACTATAAACATCCTACTACCACAAATAATAAGTCACTAGTTACTAGCCACCTAGAAAACTAATATCACACCGATAATAGGGGATATTATTATAATATAATAACTCAATAATCTCACCCATAACAAGCTTGTAAAACCGAAACAAGAAACCCACACCACCCAACACAAACCACACCGAACAAACACCCACCGAACCGCCCAAACACATCACCAACCAAAACGGCAACACCAACAAACTCCACCACACAAACACCCCACACACAAAGTACATACCTATAAGACCACCCCACCATAACTATATAATAAACTCATACCACACCTAATATAGCCACCCCCACAACACAAAACAAGACTACACACGCATCACTAACACGCACAACAATAAAAATGTACCTACCTGCAACACATAGACTACTATAATAAGGTAGAGTACGCTATAATACAGGTACCATACAACCACACCATATATCATGAAAATATACGACACCTACAACTCACCCTTATACTACCTTAATACATACAAGCTATAATTATGTATAACCTATCCGCCAACCTCCGCGCCCACATAAAACAGGCAGACAAACAACACCAACACAATCAAAAAAGCTACACTAATAATACACAACCAACCACCAAAAGACTACCACCAGCGCAACATAACACTCACATAAACTTAAATACGAATCAACACACAGACACCACCTCTCACAGGTAGATCACTCAAAGAACAAAACGACACGCCCATAAAAATACAACCAACCAAATACTCACTTACAACCCAAAAACCACAAAAACCAACATAAACTACACAATGAACAGAAACACTTAAACAACTAATCTATAAGCCACAATATGAATCAACAGCAAACCTAACCTCACTCAATACCTACTAGCCTCCACTAAACAACAAACTCAACGGCCTAGTAGAACTAAACATGAGAAATAAACACTACTCACAGCTAAAATAAACACTAAATACGATATATCACTCTAAGCATCACAGCACAGCACGCAATAATGAATCCACTCCTAGCTACACGCTTAGATAGTTCGTGCATAATAAGTGTCTCAGTGATGTTATATCTCTGATACTGCTCTCGTGAGTTCTCTCGCTCTCAGCGACGTTCGCTGCTTGTACACTACAAAACAGATCTGATTACGCTTGACTTCAGTTGTTGTGGTTGTATGTTGTTAGTTCGCTCTGTCTGTCTCGTTGATTCGCCTCGTTGCATATAATGGTTGTCTGTCGTTGTATAAGAGCTCTCGCTTGCTCTCTGTCTGCTCAGATCTCTAGTGTGAACAAGATGTACGCGCACACTCTGTTGTTGAATTACCCGGTGTATGTTAGGATATATTGGTCTCCATTGGATTCATAACCCCGCTAACATCATAATACTCATAAACTATATAAAACTGTGAGTGGCCCATATATCTAGTATATACACCTATATACGCTACTAAATATACACTACTCACTACGATAACCTAAGAATACAGCTATAGCGAAATAGACTATGGCCGCGAACAAAGACACACCTCTTATAATAGGCTCATTGCAACCCATACAAAAACGGCAAAACCCAAATAACACCCATATATAGTATCAGTAATAAACCGCCCATATAAACTATATATAATAAGTATAGTACTATATACATATATATATATCTATATAAATATAATATTGTAATAATATATTATATATATAATATATATTATATTATATAATATAGTATATAGGTATATGTGTATATATGGAATATTAATTATCTATTTATATAGGTGGGTATTAATAGAAATAATATTATATATAATATAAACTACTAACTAACACACCTCTCTCCACAAGAAAGCCATCACTACTTCCATTACCATTTCTCATTTGTCTATTCTCATAATGTTAATCATACCCCATATAAATACCAATATTATATATATATATAAATGTATATATATATATATAATATAATCCTAGTATATCTATTTTAATATACCTATTCCTGTTATCTTATTCATATATATATATATTAGATATGTTATATATATATTAATAAAATATATATATATATATAATAGATAAATATTAATTATATATATATATTAAATTAATATAATATATATATAATTATATATTATATATATTATATATATATATATATATATTATATATTATTCTAACAGATAATTAATATATATATTAATATATATTAATATTAAATATATTATATTATAATATATTAAATTAATATATTATATATATTAATATATATATATATAATAGTATATATATATTATATATATGATATATATATATTAATTAAATAATATAATACCCCTAACTATTATGTATATATATTAAAATTCACGGTATGTCTATATATATATATTTATTAAAATAAGTCAATAATATTGAATATTTGAGGCCTATAGTAAAGGTATATATAATATATATTAATAATAGTAAGTTATAAACCTATGTATATAATTGTAAATACATACTCACCTAATATATTATATTATTAACATATAAAAATAGATATATAAATATAATATATCATATTAGCTATCTTTGGTTTGGAGTCGTTAAATGACAATAATACTATATCAATAGATAACTCCTTCACATGATGATAACTATACTATTACTATCTACTACGTGACAGTATACTACTACTCACTTTTACTACTACTACTAACTACTAACATACATTAACTACTCACCTGACAATGTTATATATCTTTATGGCACTAAAACAAGAGAGTAAAAAACAGATTAAGTAATAGCTCCTGAAACATCAAGACAGTCACCCAAACTCCACAATGGTATGGACAGTAAGTTTTAGGGAAGAGGGCCAAGACCCATTGGGTGTTTATGCGAAGTAATAATATAGGATATAGGATATTTGATTATTGACTATGCTAATATTAGGTAATGTCTAAGCAATAAAACATTGTTGATTTATTGTAAAATTTGCACCAACTCTTTATTCTTTGAAAAACAAGAAATGTTTTTCCTAAAAACAAAATGTTTGTTCAAAAACCATAATACTTAACCATGAAACACAGTTTATTTCAATAAATAAAAATATCATCGACTACGA
>JABUQX010027320.1:30000-57887 GCA_015478945.1 Trachelipus rathkii | reverse complement strand
TAGGTGGATTTTCTGTCTGTGACGAGTTTTCCTAATAAATGCTACAGAGGGCGGTTAAGTGGGCTTATCTTTTCGACGATTTGTCATAATTCTCCTCTTTGCCTTTCTTCGATGCTTGTTAGGGCGCCACCTGACTCCCAGTTCTTGGCGAAAGAAAGGTTAGGTAAAGAAGAAAGAAAGAATATAATTATTATTATTAAATTTAAACAATATATACATATAATATAGTATATTATATATATAGTTAATAATTTATATATTATAGATATAATAGATATATATAATATATTATTTATAAAAATATATAATATATAATTATAGTTATAATTATATTATAATATTACCTATATATATATATATATCTATATATATATTAATATAGTATATAATTATATATTATATATAATAATAATTTAATATATATATATAATATAATATAAATATACTATATATATATATATTATATAAATATACTATAATATATCATAATATGAATAATGATATATTATATATATATAAGTATACGTATATAATTATATATAATAATATATACTAAAATAAGGCTGTAGACAGACACAGGGCAGGGGGTCAGGGATTCAATCCTCGCCGAAATATTTTAGCGCGATCAAATTTTTGGATTACCTAGTCTCTTTTAATAATTAATAATAATAATAATAATATAATATAATAATTAATAAGTAATAAATAATAATAATAAAATAATAATAATAATAAAATAATAATAAGTAATAATAATAATAATAATAATAATAATATAATAATAATAATAATAGTTAATCAATGAAAATAAAATATTATAATTGAAAATGAGAGCACATATTTGTGGGCGTCCGTAGACGATCTTTCTTAGGTCAAGGCTGCTTCCTCATACAGATAAAATTTTAGAACAGGGACTTAAATGTAATGAGTCCAAGTGCGATGATAACAAATGGCTACCTCAATAAGGATTAAAAATGGATGTATAAAGATTTAAAAAGATAAGGAGGGAGCTGTAATCTGATGAATTATGAGCAGGCTCCTTCCATCTTACACTAATTCTTTCTTTCCTATTCATTCCTTCTTAAAACTAAATTTTCCCCTCATAACCAATGGTTCGATCGTGCTTGTCTGGCCATTCAGGCTAAAGACAGTGCCTACCCCGGGGTGGAAAAGATTCTCGATTCTCCCTATCATCTTGCTAATTTGAGATTAGTTGGTTGTTTCTTTCATTTTTGTATCAGCAGAAGCGGGTTTTCATCAAAGGAAAGTGCGCTAACCTCCTTGGTTCTCCTACTGACAAATTTCTCTCTGCAACTTCTGTAAATCTGCCTTTCGCTCCTCTTATTCGATTGATCACTTGTATGCTAATTCTCAACATGAAAAAGGCTAATCGTCGTCGGCCCCTCCTCACATATCTCTAGTCTCAATACTAGCACATTTCCTCAGTGTTGGAAGCTCTCACCTGTCCAACCTATTCCGGAAAAAAGGAAGCCGCTGCTCTGATCCTTCAACTATCGCCCTATATAGCTCTTAACTTGTATTCTATCTAAATCTTTGAAACCCTTTCAGTCACTGGAGATCAATCTGAAACTCATCCGACGCCAGTACGGCTCTCGTGCACGACGCGTTAAGTCGATATACATTCCTATTCAAACCGATTATGGTTTTCGCTCTTGATGAACACGCGACAAATCGGAAACTTGGGATATGAGATCTGATAGTTGAAGCGATTGACACGATCCAAAGCATTTTGACCGAGTATGGCAACGGCAGTCACTGCTCTCCAAAGCTCTCTCCTTATGGGGTTCCTCTCTCTTGCTTACTAGTCTACTTTCTTTCAAATCGCATTCAATATCGGCTAGTATTGATGGGGCGACTTCTTCTCTTCTTTTCTAGTGGTGGTCCTCAGGTTCTGTCTTATCTCACTTTATCCTACTTTCATTAATGATAGTCTTCTCACCTCACCTCTAAAACTCTATCCACTCGGTTATTTCGAGACCCGACCCCTTCATTCTTTAACTCATATCATTCTTACTTCGCTTTTTTTCTTTTTACTGTCAGAATTGCTCTCGTCTGTATCTTCCGATATTCGCGCTGATGTAGTAAATACTTTGTGAAATTCAGTCTTTTAAAACCCAACTCTACAAATCTCCCTCTCCCAAAACACTGTCTAACTTTCCTATCTCTTCGACGGTTCTTCGTCCTCCTGTTGACAATATAAACTTCCGTGGCACTTAACATGAACAAAAAAAGTCTTAAACAAAACAAACGGTCTAGCAGCCTCAAAAACTGAATCTTTTGATTCTGTAACTTTCTCTTTCTCAGTTGCTGAGCGGTAACAGTACTGCTCCTCAATATCTAGTGGGGCGCTGTTTCAACCCCGTCTTTGACAGGTCGAGTCAACCGCAAAAAGGCTTTAAAATGTCTCTTACATTCCATCAATTTTGCTTGTCAAATACCAGATAATAATATGATTAAGGTCCCGTAGCGAATGCCGAGAAACTTACACTCGCTAACCCCACCACCTTTACGACACCTTCGTGCACAAGAGTCTGTATCGCAACAGATGTTTACATTGAACACCAGGCTTAGTGCTTTGTGCTTCCGCTTCCCACCACCTCTTGGATCTCTATCCATCTTTCTGTAATTCCGACTGAATAATCTCCTCATTAAGGCCTCGCCTGTGCTCATCGCGTATCATTGGCGCGTAGAGGTGAACTTTGAGCAGTACGACAACCCCTCCTTGAATAGGCGGCGGTGAAATTTTAGTTTGTAAACTGTAAAAAAAAATCTTGAATGGCAATATGCTGGCAAAATGAACGAATTCTCCTATTCCCCATCCAAACATCATTCAATGTATCCCAGAAAATCGTACTCTCTCAACATTACCCTTAGATGGACCTAGACCCAATTTCAGTATTACCTTTTCCAAACTTAAAAAAAACTTTTAGATTTCTAGTACTCACACACTTAAAATCTACCATAGCCTCTCGTCCACAATTCACTCATCCAGCAATTGCAATCTATTCTTCCCCTCTCATTCATTTTCATACCAGCACAAACACACTTCAGCACCCACACCACTCATTTTTCACCGTTTCCTTTCATCTTGTTTCACGTATCAGCGAGCAATCAAATTGCCCTTTCTATAATAACATTCATCACCTCTTCCGCATCTCCTCAACATCTATATTCATCGACATTCATCAGACATATAACATTCCTAACATTTCGCCGAAGAGATAGTAAGCCTTACTGCTGATACGACCTTC
The DNA here is from genome assembly GCA_015478945.1 of Trachelipus rathkii. Lineage (NCBI taxonomy): Eukaryota > Metazoa > Arthropoda > Malacostraca > Isopoda > Trachelipodidae > Trachelipus > Trachelipus rathkii. Next base: position 54,615 of record JABUQX010027320.1, on the reverse strand, counting down.
TCCGAGTCATGCATTAACATTCCTGCAAAAGATAAGTGGTAGTAGGCAGCCCACCTAACTACAACCGTCCCTTAGTCGCCTTCACGACACGCAGGACATACCGATGTGGGCAAAGTTGTTCTCCATTACACGGATGGATAATTAAGGGATAGGATGTCTGTAGATGCTTTTCTAGCAAGAGGGTGTTGGTTATGTAAGTATGTGTATATGACATGTTTTCTGGAGATGAGCTTGTGATTATGAACGCTAACAGAAATGCGACCATTAGACTGAATGCATACATACCATAAGCCAAAATGTATAATATAATATATAATAAATATATATATATATATATAATATATATATATATATATACTATATAATATATAATAATATAATATATATATATATATATATATATATAATATATATATTATTTTATTATTATTATTATTATATTATTATTATATATATTATATATATTATATTATTATATATTATTATTTTATATTATTATTATTATAATATTTAATTTATATATATTATATTATATATTATTTTATGTTTTATTTATTATAATACATTGACATTATTATAATATATTATTATTATTATATTATTATTTATTATATATTATTATTATATATTTTTTTATATTAAATGATTAGATTATTATTATTAATGAGTTTAAATATTCAAATTCTTGAATATTCTTCAATTATCGGCAAAAATGACGAAATTTGCCGAGCGTGACGATGACGATGACATGCAAAAAAAAATATTGCGCGATCTTGCCGATGACGATGCCGACCATTGACGATTAATCGTCCCATCACAGCAAAATGATATACATATGAAACACAAGCGGCAAATTATCCATATTTAAATTTTTTTAGTAATTTATTTTATTAATAAACGTAGAAGATTATCTCCAAAATTGTTCGTCACTCTTGTAAACCCTAACTAGCCCATCTTCTTTCAACACTGTTATATTATGGTTTATGCAAAGTATAAGAGTAGATATTATTAATATTAATAATTCATAAATTTAATACTCAAAAATGGCAGTAATAAGTATTGTAAAGTAGAATCATAATAATAAATAATATAGTAGGAATAATAATAATCTATTAAAACATAGTTAATCACTTATTAATAAATGATATAATTTTCTGTAACCATATAGAGAATGAATAAAATTAAAAAAAAAAATCATACAGATTTTGTCGCACAAACTTAATAAATAACATTACATTTTTTAGGAATTTCTTTTTTAAATTAACTAGCCTTCTCAACATATTATCAGAAGCTTGCGATCTCTTGGCGAGAGTGAATGTGACCGCCCAAAAGCGACATAACCTTCTACAGGGCCCGATGAAGATAGTGGAGAATTGTAGCGCAAAATGACTATTTGAGACAGGGATACCTCTTACGTCCCTCCATTTACTGTGGGTTTTAAATTTAACACTTCCAATTTCGTTATTCATTTTTATTCCCATGACGCGGGTCATGTAGAATGACCAAACTCTCGTATTAAAAAAAAAGTCATCCGGACTGCTACCTCCAGCCAAATCCATTACTTCGTTAGGCTCTTGAGATATTTGCTTGAACCTCATTTTTGACAGCCACGATTAGCATTTCCTGATACTTCTTTCCTACTTTTTCCTATTTTCATTGGTATGGCGAGCCATTTGATTTGTTTAGGATAGAAATAGAATCCAGAACTGCGGTGTTGGCCGAAATATGCAAACTAAGAAACTCCCAAAATCTATTCTCGAAACCTAAGCTAATGCTGTAAGAAGGAGATGAACATGTCTAAGTAGAGACGTAGCTTAAACATTAAAATTTTTTTTTTTCCAATCACTAGCAATGTGGGAAGCAAAGTTCCATAAAAAACAGCTTTATCACCCTGTAGTTCCATGTTATCAATATCCTATGGTTTAAACTTCTTCTATGGTGAGTAAGGGCTGAACTGATTATCGAAAATTAAATCATATCTGTGTCTGGCAATTACGTCTATGAAAACAATCGTTCGCCCAGAATCCCCTTACCACCATAGAAGAAAGTTTAAACCATAGATAAATATATAACATGAACCATAGTCAGTCTCAGATAACAATAAAAGAAAAAATTATTGATCATACCTTAAAACAGAATAAACAACTTTAATTAAAAGGCAGGAGAAAAAATAGTGATTCAACAAAATTTATTGATGAAGAACACAAGTTTCATTTAAAAAAAATCGTGAAAAAGAGAATGGAAACAACACTAATGACCAAAAGTCTTCACTTCCTTGATCTTCATTATACGCAGTAGTTCTTGTTCACTAATCACTTGAAGAGCGCGCTATGCCAGGAACGAAGCTAGTGTGATTTTAATATTATTTATATAAAAGTGTTTTTGAAGGTATCTACAATGTGCTACACACCTGCATTAAATGCTAGCATTAAAAAAGTGTGTATTAAGCATCCTGAAAAGAAAAGAAGCGCATCATCTCATCTTTTTATAAATAAACTATATATATATATATTATATATATATAAAGATAATATATATATACAATATATATATATAATATTATATAATAATATATATAATTATATATATATATAATATATATATATATATTACAATTTAAACCGATCCCAGAAGGCAAAAACCTGTCAGCGGGCCAGCACTCTTCTGAATCTCCTCTATCTTCCAAAACTCCATTCTCCCTCAGCTCCTGCATCGACGGCATATCATGTCTTCTAACTGATCTCCACTGATGTTTCATTTCTCTACGAGGCTTCCTCTTATTCGTTCTCGGTCTCGACTCCCATGCTCACTTTTTGGCACTCTCCCCTCTTGCACCTCTCCAGGTGTCCCCACCACCTCAAACTCAGCTCTACCAATTTTATTCATAAGCTACACTCCAAACCTCCTCCCCTTATTCTCTTCTCTGTCCATCTTTCTAGCCTTACCATATGCTCTCAAAACTACATCTCCTCCGACTGATTCTACTATCCTCTTTTCTGTCGTACTCATGTCTCTGCCATATAGTAAAATTGGTGCTAACACACCTTCAAAAGATCATCCTTTCACCTCCACACTCATTTGTCTATCTTTCAGTATGGATACACTGGCCATACTTCTTTCCACATTACTGAGCCTATCCTACTTATATCTCTGTACATTTCGCTTCCCTCTCTTCCAAATACCTCACCCAAATACTTACTTTTCCACCGTCTCTATCTCAGTCCCCTCCACCCTTACTCAACTCTCTTCCCCTTCTTCTCTACTGACCACCCTGATCTTCGTCTTTTCTGCGTTTTTAGTCAAGCCGGCCTCTCTCAGCCTGTTAGCAAATAATTCACTACCTCTCTCAACCTGTCTCCCCCTCTTCGCTCCAGCACGCCAAGTCACCGCATTATGCCAAAATATCACCGCCAAATCTCCGATTTTCTTCTCTCACTGTTCTTTATCACTCACATCCGATTACTCGATACAAAGACAAAATTGGACAACACGCTTCCTTGTTTAAACCCCTGTTCTCACCTCGCCATTCCTTATTTTCATATTCGTTCTACATTACATTCGCCTATCGGTAAAACTCTCCAAGATCCTTTCAACATTTTTACCCACTGCTTCTCTCGCCCACACTCTCCAAAGTCTCTCTCTAGCACTTGAATCGAAAGCTTTCTTCAGATCTATCAAAGCTATATATGTGTTTGTTGAATTCCCCATACCTTTTCCAACGTAATTTCAGAGCCGAACAAAGATCATACGTCGTTTCTGTCTTTCTATTCCGTGCGCCGCCCCAGTCTGGCTCTACTACTATTCTCAACCTTTTCTCCTAAAATTTTTCATTAGTTTCTGACAATGGTTCAAAAAGGAAAATTCCTCTGGAATTTTTACCAGTCTCATGTATCTCCTTTCCCTTATATATTGCCATGCAACATAATTGACTCCCCAGTCTTCTGGTACTTCACTCTCGTTCCAACACGTATTAAACAATTTCAAAATTTTTCTTCATTTTCGCTCCTCCCTCTTTTATCATTTCTAAAGATATCCATCTCACCCGGGCCTTACCATTTCTTCATCGCTTCAGAACCACGTTCTAATTCTTCCATAGTTATCTCCTCCCTTCTTCCTCATCTTCCTCTCCCTTCCACCATCCCCCCTCCTCGCCTCTCCTGTCCTCCCTCTCCTGTTCATTTCAACTTTAGCAGTTCACTGAAGACTCTGTCCATCTCCTGTTGTTCTATATTCACCAACACCTCTCCCTGATTATCCTCTGATGTTGCACACTTTCCTCTTTGATCCTCTAGTTTTTGCCACCAGTCTAAAAATCTCTCCTTTCTGCCCTCCATTTTCCATTCATTTTTCCGCCCCTCTCTCTTTGCAGCCTCTCTTTTACTCTTTTTTCAATCTCTCTGCATCATTTCTTGCCCCCACTGCCCCTGTTTGTACGATTCTATTTTTCAGCCACCTCTCATCAATACCCTTTCCTTCTTCTTTCCTCCGTTATGTTAATTATTAATTTGTGTCTTTTCTTCGCTCCTCCTACCCATCTTTTGCCTAGATTCTCCTCTGCTACCCTTCTTCGTTTCTTGTATCCGCTCCATCTTTCACAATCCTTCTAATTGTTCTAATTCTTCAGTGATTTTTAAAATATATTCCTTTTCTTGCACATCTTCAGGATTCCACTTTAACACATTTACTCTTTTCTTTGCTATTTGAGGTTTTGCCTTTACCACCAGGTCCGTCAACAACAATCTATGATCCGTTGTTACTCCAGGTATTACTTTAACATCCTTATTATCCTACATCATAATGATATATAGTCATAAATAGCGTCTCTGATCATCCTGTGAATATTTTCTCCATCATACCTTGGACCCTATGAGTCCCTCGTTGAAAAAAAAAAACCACGTGAGCTTCAAATCCCTTCCCTCAACCCAGAAATCTCATCAGCACCTAAAACTCCTTCAATATTCCTACCTCCCTACTGCCTACCATGTCTCCACCCCGTCTCATTTCTCTCCCACTCGTGCATTGGAAATCTCCAAATCAGAAACAGGAGAACAAACAACGTCGTTTCTTCTATTCATACTTCAATTGAAAGTTCATGAAACTGTCTTTTCACTCTGCCGACTATAACGAAGCTTGCTTGGCTCATGTGCTGGCGAATACCTATTAGAGACAGCGATATGGACCCCTCACTTATTAGGGACCGCTTTCCTTGGATTTATTCGTCAATGTAAGGGTAATAGTGATCACTCCTTTCATGCCCAAAGGTTTTCGTTTTCGAAACGGCTAGCTCCTTGAATGAACGGGACATCTTCCCGTGGGCCACAACACTCCACCCTGCCTCATTATAGAACATCCACCCGCCCATCTACTTCCGACTCTTGTGATTTTTTCTCATCACCCTCTTGTCTCAGCTCGTTGTTAACCAAAACATCAACATGTACTACTCTCTCCAATCCCAACACATTCAATCTGCTGACCTGCCTCTCGTACTTCTATATTTTCCACACGCATTTGTGATAGTCTCTCGTTGCCATTCAGCACGTCATGTCCCTCCCTTCTCCCCAGCTTCATATTCCCCAAGTATCTCCCATCCTCCTTGCCACAGTACTGCCAATATGTACATGCGGTCGAGCCGCGATCTAAGCTTTACAAAACACACTCGCCACTATAATATATGTATCAAGGTGTCCGGGCCAAAAAGTTCCTAATAGCGATTCGGACTCACCTAAACCAGTGTATTACGTTCCAGGCTTGTGTCCTGTGTGAATCAGAAAATTTTATTGGACTCTCAATTTTATTAATTAAGATGTTATAATTGTATGTATTTGTATAAAGGTGAATTTAGATAAATTACAAATTGAGATTCTTATAATATGTGTGATATATCATAATGTATACACTCACTGTACTTAGGATATAGTAAGTTCATATATAACTACGAGATACATTATTACAATACGTTATATAAATTTTGTGATAATTTAATTGATAAGCCTAACCTCATGGACTTATACATACGGATAAGTAGATTTTGCTATACTATATATGATTGTAAAGATTTCTTTTGCAAAAAGTAAAAGCCTTCTGGGTTTTAGTCCTAGAAATTCGTTAAATAAACATTATCATGTTATTGTGTAACAAAACTACATCTTTAAGGTTCTGAGCAATGTGTGTACTTTATATTTTAGTGATAATTTAATTTTAAATAAATTGGTTTCGCAGTCACAGACTACAGTAACCATTACACAATCGATATAACTTTATAGTAACTGAAATACACAGGACCAAAATAAGGCACCTCCGCAATATGTGAGGTTAATTTAAATTAAAAAAAGAGGTTTAAATTTTTAAGCCTATTTTATAAAGAGAGTGAGTTTAAGTCTTTCACTTGTTTTTAACAGTGCCCTTTGAGTTGACAGAGTTATAAAAATCTTGGTTGAAGTTAGGCGTAAATAAATCATACCTACGAAGATGTTTCGATACTATGAACGCAGCTACGTTATGTAACGTAACCGCTTACATCGAATACATCAATAATTTATATAAGTTATTATATCGCCGACTTCTGGGTGTAGATATCTTGATAATAATAAGGATAATATATATATATAAATTAAAAAGTATTATATTAATAAATATTATGTATGAAATAAGTAATGCCCCTATTAGGTGATTTGTAGAGCTTCACTCAATGGATAATGCATATTATGATATCTGTATAAAGCAAGTGAAGATTATGCAAAGGAAATGAGTGAAAAGATGTGAAGAAAACAGGATGAGAGCAAGAAGAAACGCTTTGAGTTGAGAAAAAGGAGGGATAACGAAGTTATTAACTATTAGGAGTATCATCGCAAAAGTTACTATGCTTCTCTGTGGCCTTATGCATACTCACTCTTATCATTTATCTGCAAGGTTGTGTAAAAAATATCGCGCAAACACCAAGTCTCTTATAGGCCACTACCAATCCGACAGAAAAGCAATAGTAGATATCACAGTCCCACCGCAGGAAGAGATGAGAGTAGAAATGTTGCATAAAGTAGGTGTATATAAATAATATAATAATGGTTTATCAGCGAAAATAATAATAAAGAAAGATAAATGATAGAAACCACCTAGTATATAAGTGATATAAGAGAAGAAGGAATACATAGAGAAAGGTTCCAGATTCAGCACTTATGAACTAGGCAACATCGTTGTGTGGGTGGTTGCACCTATTTAAGTAACAGGTGGTACTCGCTGTCTTCCAGATGTAGAAATAGTGGTAATACAGAGATGTGTGCACATATCCGTTACAGTACATCCCATGCATGTCTCTCCAGAAAAAAGTGGAAAGGACGGAATGATATAATGGCTAAACTGTTGGATGGCACTCTGTATATGATCATCAGATAACCTTAGTATATGACTTATTCAGATCTAAGATAAAAAAATACGTATGGAAGTATGTTTATCCATGGTGCCAAGTGAGCTGATATCTTAAATAAAGCAGTGGTCCCCTCGTTCTCGAGGGTGCCGTAGTAGACTAGATTAGGGAGAGAAGTTGATAATCGATACAAAATGTTGATTCTAATGATCGTAATGTTGATTTTGCATGCTGGGTACAATTGGGATATAGAGGGCATAGGGAGATAAGGTCGAGATATTAAATAGTCAGAGGGGAGAAAAATGCATCAGAAGAGAGATTTAGAGAAAATATGCGAAAGTATTATAGAGAAGCTCGTGAATAAAGAAATAGTCTATGAATTTCTGGTTTTACTAGTTGAATTATCGGATACAGGAGTCCAATATAAAGAGAATGAAAGGGATAAGAGTCGGCGCGTGATTCTAGGGTAGAAGAAGATGAATAGGGTTACGGCACATTATGTTCTATACACGAAAAATATTAAGTTTTATAGAGTTATATGTGAAGATGCTATGATCTACTAAAGAAGGGATAACAGATCTTGGTTTTCTGTGCAGCTAGAAATGAGTCCACTTTGAGCTAGATAAAGGAGTGTTAGCTTTTTCGAAACACAGCGGCGCCAAGTCAACACAGTTTTAGGACAGGCTTGCATTTAGCAATAGCACACCTAGTAAAAGTTATGGTGTACCTGGTGTGATGAGCGTAAATTCAATTATGGAGACAATCATCATTCAAGCGGAATGGATAAGTATAACCAGGCTGATCAGAGATAGGGCCGTCGGATCCCCGAGCACTCAGACACATCTTATAAAATCCTACTATTATTTGGTAGTACAGTCAGTTGCTCTAAATGTAGATGAATTGGATAACGCTAATTAAAAATAGTAACATCTAGCATCTCTCGGGATGTCACAGAATGTTTATGTTACACAATATGAGACTCAAGCTAAGCCTACTAGAATATCTTAAGAGAAAAGCCGCATATTGCAGATCCCCCGCCCCGGGCTTTGAATTAGTAACTTATATCGCCGTTCATCAGAGATTATCGAGAAATCACGACATCGTACTTTAGCAAATCACACTTGTCAACCTTCTTCGCATTCAAATGGGCCTGACTCTGACTTTCTGCCATTGTCATCAAAAACTCATCACATCAGGGCGAAACTTTTGGGTTGGAAAGACTCGAAGAAGTTGCCAAAGAATCATGGAGATCATCCCTCTTCATTCTCTTAAAAGCGAGGAAAAGAATCGGACGGTCATCGACATTACATGGAGAGGTAATTGATCTCATTCGTTGTATTGGTCGCATTACAACTGAGACGTATAGATGGAGGTTACTTCAAGAACGAACTCAGTTTGTTTTTTTTTTTTTCTTGCCACAGATGAGGTGGGATCAGGCAGCCCAGATAGCACTGTATCGCCATTGGATATTGATATTCCATGCAACGCGACTGGGTGCCGCAGAACCTGATAATTGAAAAGCCTTACTAGACTACATTACACGATCACTAATAAGCGTTAAATAAAAAAATAACCGACAACCCGCTGGAAGCGTATAACTTTTTAAAGTTTTAATTAAAATGGGTTTACTCATATATTGACGCAGCTGGCCTTGTAAGACTGTCAGGTTGACAGAGTATCGTATATGAGTTTAAATTCTCTAATAATTATATGTATTGAGTAGTTACTATTATTATGAGATAATATAATAAAAGCAATAATCATAATCATAAAGTATGACAACATAAATGATGAACTTTAAAAGAATTGAGAATTATAATTTCAAGTTGTAGAAGTTAATCTTAAAATAAATAGGTGTTCAATATACAATAAGAATCATTATTATAAGATAATTAGGTGACTTTAATAATGACCTCCTGACAGAGTTCCTAAGAATTATGCATGTGATTGATAAATAGGATATATGAAATAAAAAGATGAGAGACACGCATATGCCACGAGTAAGGAAAAAGGGATAAATAGATAGATTAATTAATTAAAGTCAATATATGAGGTGATATTTAATTTTTACGTCCACTTAGGACATTCATTGGGATTCCTTGTCTAAATTATGGGACTACTATTAAAGTAGTTTCATAGCATTACATAAATTGGAGTATATCATAGATAACTTTTTTGACCCTAGATGGTCTAAAGAAACACAAGATACGATGCATAGACTATTAGACTTATACTTAACTAAATCAATGAAAGTTTAAGATATATATATATATGGTGGATGATTATATAAATGATTTAATGTGATTAGGAATTAGTTTATAATCACTCCATACATATATAGTTTGATCAATTGATTATAATTAGAGATCAAATATTATACGATAATGTAGATAATTCTGGTAGTCATCACAATAATTGCAATATAAGTATAATATATATTCAGTGGCGACTCGTGTATAGACATGTCAAATTAAGGAAAAGATCATTAGATTTCCGGAAAATGGCGATTTATACCAAATTATCGAAGTTCGATTTGCACAATAGACATAAGATATTAAACTGAGCGGGAATAGATAAGATGAGAAAAGAGTTAAAAGATCAAAAGACATGAATTTATATATGTTATAATAGTGATACATTTTTAATAAATCAATAATATTTGTATATTAGTATTTGCAATTTTCTAAGAATATAAATAAACTAAGCTGATATATAAAAAATATTACGTAAATTATAAGAATTTACTGTTTGGTAATAAAGTAAAATTAAATTTTAAAATATGTAAACAAAAGAATATTACGTAAGAAATACAGCATTTATTATACCTAGGTATAATCCTGCCCAGTATGTAGTTCAGGCTTAATATGTTTTACGACGAATTATCTTCAAGGAATACCAAATTACATTAAAAAAAAGCTACCTATTCCGAATGATTTAATGAGCTCATGTTCCTATAATACTTTAAATAGTTCTTAAAAATTAGAAGATTATGAAAGAATTGTAAAATTATAATTAACACATTGTGTCTCCAATTTGAGTTCAATCTGACTTTTCCGTTAATGAAGTGACAACATAGTTTAAGAGAATCAAGAGAAAACATTAAACCATAACCCTACTAAACATAAACAATAATATTCTTCATATATGAAAGAAGCGCACACAAGGAGGACATTCAGTCTAGCAGTTCTCTTTGAGTTGCGGGGTGAGACTTTAGTTATTTTTATTTATATCAATTATTATCAAGCGACAAATGACTTTCAGCTTACAATGAATAAGTAATAGATCATGTGGAACCTGAAGAGATATGTTTATTTAAAGAGATCTTTTTGCAACATTTCGTATTCATTACAAATATCAGATCTAGTAACTACCGTACACTTAATTTCTCAATGAATGTAAACAGTTAAATTAAGAGAGTCTAACCAAGCATTCATTTATCCGAGAATAGTTATATGATACTTGATCAATACTATTAATATAACTTGCATATGTACATGTACAGGGAGATAAGGAGTTGTCAACTTTTCAATGCATTTTTGCTTCAAGTGTTACAGAGGAAAGAAGATTAATAGTTCCAGAGACTAATGCTTCTTGTATGCATGTAACACAAATAGACTTACAGAATATTGATTTGATGTAAAAGTATTAAACGTTTATTAGACCATATGAATCCAAGTAAAGCTGCAGGCCCTGATGGATATATGGTAGAATTCTGAAAGAGGGGAGTTTAAGCATTGCAAAGGCACTGTATTTGATTTTTAAGGGATCTATAATATTGGTGAGGTACCAGTTGACTGGAAAACAGCATATGTTGTGCCTATTTATAAGGAAATTAGTATTGGGAAATTGGGAAATTATAGGCCAGTTAGCTTAACATCTCTGTTGTAAAGGTTCTGGGGACAGGTGACCAAAGGTCATAATAAGAAAATATTTAGAAGATACATTAGTTCCTGTGACTCCCAGCTAGGTTTCAGAAAGGGTAGGGGTAATGTCAGACAAACCTCTTAGAATTTATGGAATTACATTACTGACTGCATTACCGAGGAGGATCCAGTTATATTGTATATTTAGACTTTAGTAGAAGCTTTTGATAAGTTCCCCACATAAGGTGATAACAAAGTTATTGCAATGTGGTATAGGTGGAGTGGTTACCATGGTTGATTAAAGAGTGGTTGAGCGACAAATAAGAGTAGACATCTAGATAGTGTACAACTGAGAAGGGAAATAAATCATCATGAGAGAACTAGTGAATGAGGTTTGTGATCTACTTAGTTGAAATCCAGACTCATTTACGTCATGGGCGCAGCGTATAGTTCTCTCGATATATATATAAATAATAATTGAAGTCAGACAGGATATATCTGACTCTCAGCAAGGTTTTCTTAAAGTTTTTCGCAACACAGTCGATATGATTCCCGATCACTTATATAGGAGTAGTCCCACTCTCATGTAGTGAATCATATCTAGGTTGATAGAGATTGCCTAAATAACATGAATTTTCAATAATAGTCACAATCCTAGAGATATATATCTTTCTATGTGACGAAGTGCTGAGCTATACTGGATATTGTTGCTTAATGAATGTTGAATAGTTAAATATATTATAGAATGATAAATCAGTCACTTTCACTTCGCTAGTGTTTATATCTATAGAAATACAGAAAATAATTAACTACTGGGGCGCCAAAAGACAAAGTAGGCAGTCAAAGATGAGGCTGTGAGCTAAAATGCGCTTCCTGAGTCTGTGGACCACAATACATAATAGACTCTACTGGGTGCTGGATGTACAGCGTTCAAAGTATATTGAAGATAGTTCAATAGACATCCAAGAGTACAGAAAGCTAGAATAAGCAACTAGTCTAAGAATGCTGCCCAAAGAGCATCAATAATCACAATGTTGTTTACTACGGCAAAGATTAAAATTGGAGGAATTAAGGGTAGAACTGTGTAACAGTCGCCAAATAAATTAGATCTTGCAAGTCTTAGGACACAGTAACAGTAGAGTATAGTCGATGCACAGCGTTGTGAGGCCCCTTAGATAGAAGTAGAAGAGCATAAGAATATGCTATAAGAGAAGAGAGTGGCACGGATCAAGAGCAACAAGGAATAGATTCTGGGGTTATGGATCAAAAAACGCCAGAGCTAGATGCGGCTGAATGAGAAGGCTGAAGGAAAGAGACAGAGGAATAGTTATTCTGTAGAATAGAGAGCGAATGATTCTCAAGTAAGGAGATAACATGATATCAGTCAGGACTCAATATCTTATAGTGTACATCAGAGATGCAGAATCGTATTTTCAAAGAAATTTCGATATTTTATAAGCATAAATGATAGAACAAGATAAAGATATAGAGAACTAAATGTTGACACAGAGGCATAATAAGAGAAATAATTAAGAGTAAGATAAGAGCAAAACTCTCATTGTGAATTTATAATGAGAAGTCATAGCATATATCAAAGATTAATAGGGTTAGTAAATTTTGGATAAGTACTCCAGAGAGAGTGTGAGTAGATGAGATACTCGAAATTATAGACTAAAACTATATTATATAAAAAAGGAGATTAGAATATCAGAGATTATATGAGTATGAGGATTGAGACGTAATCAATAGAAAAGAATAATAAATATATTAATGACGAAAGTCACAAAATATTGAGCTGGAGAGTTATAGATAAATAATAAGATAATACCAGTTATAATTGTTAGAATGCCAAAAGAATAAGACCATAATAACTAAATAATATAATAAAGACTAAGATTTTAAAATGGTTATCTAATTCCTTAATCTAATTAAGTAAATTATTATTAATAATCAAAAATTAGTTATATGTAATCTAAGCTCTAAATAGGTGTGGATATGTATTTAATGTATTATACAAACAAATAGAACAAGCGCCTAAGTACTAAGGAATTAGCTTTATGTGATATATGCGGATGAGCAAATTTTTGAAAGGGTAGATGTTTGCTGGGGCAAGTCCTCGAATATAGACCCATGAGGATTAATTTGTACATGTCTACAAGAATATATATAACCTAGAAGTAGATCACGTAAATAAGACATTCCACGTAAATAACAAATCAAGTAAATCATAGTACTAATTAATTTCCCTAGTAAGACAATAAATGAATGCCATAGACTCTGATAAGCTCAACATATAACACTTATAAGTATAAGTATATCTCAGTCAATATGTAAATCCCAAACAGTTACATTCATACACCACACACAAAGCATATTACTTTTAGAGACACGTACAGTCCTCAATATATAATTATCAAATATTCAATAATGATCCCAACAATCATAATGACAGACAAGATCTCCCTAGATAAGAATATGTGAATTCCATTGAATAAAACTAATAAATAAGTCTAATATATATCAAGTTGGAATTATAATCAGACATAGTTAAGCTCACTACTATATTAAACAATAAATAAACAGATGGAGAAAAATAATGAAAAAATACCTACAAATGTAGACAAGCGCTAGCACACTCAAGACTTAGATTAGATTGTAATAAATAAATAATAGTGAATAAATAATGAATAATAATAATATAATAATAAGTAATAATAAATTAAGAAAATAAAATAATAAATAAATAAATAGAATTAAAAATAATATATAATGAATCTATTTAATATAATAATTAAAGATATATAAATTAAAATATATCTAATTTAATAATATAATGAATAATATATTATAAATAATATATATTTAATAATGAAATAAATATAATATATTAAATTTTATGAATTATATACACTAATGAAGCATAAAAGAAATATATATATATATATAAAGAATTAAGGAAGATAATAATATAGTATTTAATAATAATTTTAATTAATAATATAAAATTATTATATTCAATCTATTGTCTAAGCTATTTACATTTTATACACACATATCAAGTCATCGCATACGGCACAACCTGTCTCATCATCCCCCACATCACGTGATAATTATTTATATATGTAAATCACTTGCCAGACGTCTAAGCATTAATTTACTAGTATATATATAATAATATATAATGACTAATTATGAATAGTAATAATTTAAACTAACGAACCAAATATATTAAGCCATGTTGAATTACTCTATATTATAAATGATAAATTCAATAATTAACTATTAAACATCTTGTAAGTTTGTTTATTCTATTTCTTTGGTTTAATTGCGTAGTCCGGCAAGTAATGAATTTCTCATCATAAAACAATTTTTAAAATTTGCATGCAATTATTTATCATTAATTGAAAAAGCTATTTTGTGAATGTTGAATGAATATTTATAATATGTCCAGAAGTTTAGCAATGAAATGAAAAGATAGTCATATATTAGGTTTATATGATCGCGCACAATATATATATATACTATATATATATATATATATATATATATATATAGTATATATTATGATGGGAACGATTGAGAAATTATTTGCCGATGACGATGACGATGACGATTAGAGCAAATTTCACCGGATGACGATGACGATGACGATTAATTGAAAAAATTTTTTTTTAATTTCTTCTCTCTCTCCCTCCTCCTCTCTCGCTCCATACAGTTAAATATATATACTTATAATAATATATATAAGTATATAATATATAATATATATAAATATATAATATATATTAGATAAATAATATATTAATATTTAATATATTATATATTATATAATATTATATATTTAATATATATAATTTAATATTTAATATATATATATATATAATATAATATATATAGATATTTATATATTATTATAATATATATATAGATATTATTAGATATATATATTATATCTTGATATAATATAGAGAGATATATTAATTGAGTATTATTATCAGAAAAAAAATAAATAATATATGAGATATATATAATATATATATGAAGATATAATATATATATTAATAATAAGAATATTATATAATATATATATTATATAATTATAATATATATTTAATATATAATATATTAACTATGATATATAAAGGCATGTAGGCAGAGGTACAGCGGAGTTCTAATATGATACCTCCCGAAAATATTAGTATGAGATTGATTAAGCGATGGATCAAAATTTTTGATACCTTAATTCTCAATAATAATAAAATTTAAGATATAATTAATTTAATACCTAATTTCTTTATAATTAAAGGGAATTAATAGATAATATATAATAATAAATAATAATAAAAAAATAATATAATATAATAATATAATTAATATATTAAATAATAAATAATAAATTATAATAAATGAATAAAATATTTTTGGTACCAAAAAATTATGCCCGTTGTTTATATGCACTCAAACGACAATAAATTAATTAATGGAAAATGAATGAGACATAAAGTTAGTGTGAAAGTCAAACAGTCAGTGTAATAGTCAAACAGTTAGTGTGTAGTCCTACCTGAGCCATGTTAGTAATAGTAAATAGTAGCTGTTAGGATCCTAAATTATATTGGCTATCTGATCATATATGTTTGTCAGACCATATCGATAGCAAGAGTGAAGCGACTCTAAGAGGAATTTAATGATGAATGTATGAAAGGATTGCGAGTCCAAGATTTTGATGGAAGGAGCCAGAAAAGATATTTTAAGATATAGGTGATTAAAAATCATTGAGCAGGTTCGTTCCATCTCAAGTACATAGATTCTCTCTCTCACTACATAATACATTGATCCTTCTAAAAACATGACAGAGTCTTACAATTCCTACATCGAAAACCTATTGATCATACGAAAACACTAACGCTATAGTCTTGATCACTGCAGCCGGAACTTAACAGAGGATAGACTTACTTTTGCGGTAAAAAAAATCAAAAAGAGATTAGAAAGATGAGAAAAAGTTTCAACACAAACACATACAATCAAAATTGACTAATTTATCTATCACGCTAGAAATGCGTTGCAGGAGTACTCGTTACGACGCAGCTAAAGCGGGCTGTCATACAATAAGGAGAAGTGTCGATCTACAACCTCCTGGATCTCTTATAACTCGAGCAAATACATGTTTACAACATCCTTACAGATACTAAGCAACTACACGCCAAATTACACTATTCTGACCTGGTACATTCAAGCTCTACTCGATTTATCTGATCAAGTGTTATGTAAAATAACATACAAATTACAATGTAAATGATAAACTTAATCGAAGCCCACAACTCGGCATATACAAAAACAAATAAAAAAATTTTCTAAAGAGATTGATAGCAGGATCAATTGCTATCTCACGATGGTGAAGCTAAAAAGCCAGACCTATTCGAAGAAACGTATTAACCCGCTTCTGATTTCCCCTAACTACTCTGCCCTGTCAGCTACGGCACGTGTAAGTACTATATACCCTACGCTCTCTACACACCCTTACATTCCACATAATAGCTGTGCTGTCTGAGGATCAAGACCTTGCCGCCGAGCACTCATATCGATCGGCGAGAGATAAGAGACTCGTCCGATCCGCACTGGAACCACGCTCTCGAACATATAGCCACACACAAATTCCACTTATGCTCGTTGTACTTATTTTCTGTTTTATTCGAAAACATGCTTAGGGTCTCGGATATATTTCTTTCATTGAACGATATGAGCAAAAAAAAAAAAAAAACGACGGATGTTTGTTACCGTTATGAAGCAAAACCACCTTCAAATTGAATTTTGGAGAGTTATCCTGTGGTAACTGCTATTTTTTGATTCTTGGTTATTACAGTTTAATAATTAAGGATTCAAATATCAGGGTCCATGTAATGTACGCCAGTGGGGGCCTGCCTTTCTTAAACACCCAATAAAACTTTGTAAGTATTCTGGTGTTACATAGTAGGATATATATAATTAAATGTGTTATATCGTTTCAAAACTCTAAAACACTGTTCACTGCAAAATTATTAACATATCCCAATTCACTCACTATTTTTTTTCAAGAAGGTTCCATTGTTGAAGACGGAAACATGAAAATGTAATTTCGTTTTTCGAAGATCCAAATCACAAACAAAATTGATCTAGATTGATATATGAGCTGAGACTTCTCCGTAGAACTTGAACTTGAATAACAAGGGTTTTAATAACTGGGTCCTGGTTTCTGTGAAAAGTCTTCATAATTCAATTCCTGTTCTGACTCATTGGTAAACTGAATTTGGTTATAACTATAAAATGGGAACTTGTGTTATATATTTTATGACCATCTTAATTATTTTATTTCTTTTCCGAATGAATTATTATTATTATTATTATTATTATTATTATTATTATTATTATTATTATTATTATTATTATTATTATTATTATTATTATTATTATTATTATTATTATTATTATTATTATTATTATAATTATAATTATAATTATAATTATAATTATAATTATAATTATAAATATGAGACTTATAGAACCTCCTTAACTCTTTAATAAATATAATTTCATCATTAATGGTTAATAAAGTATTCATTAATATATTCATTATCTCAATGACCAGCTAAATGTGTGTCATTATTAATATATTATTATTATTATTATTATGTGTCTTGATAATAATAATATTATTAATATTGTATTTTATTATTGTGTCATTAATGTGTATCAAATGTGTAATGTTGCTCAGACTGACAAATAATGTAGGAATAAAAGTGGTTTGGAAGGCTGAGTGGAATTAATTCTTGATTGCGATTGTGTGGCTCTTATAGAAAGATCAGTGGAAATCTTGAACTCAATTCCTTTAGTTTGGTTGAGTTACAAACTTGGGAGGAAGTCTTCAGAAACAGAGCATCAATTATTTTGATGTAACAAATATTAACAGTGTATTAATATTCAATAATAATGAAAACAACAAATAATAATATCATCAATAACTCAGCTAACAAATAAATAATGTGTGCTTAATAACAATAATATGTCAAGTAATAATAACTAATATTAATAAACAATAAATGACTAAACGTAATATAGCGGCAATATGGCATTAATGGCAACAATAATAATACAAACATATATTAATAATGTATAACAACGTAATAATCTTGCCGACGACCTGTAGCTAATAATAACTCAATAATGATGAATTCAAGATCGAAGGGCGCTGTTGAGATGGTTGGGCTTACTGTCTTGCTCGTGGGGTACGATATTATTGTTCAGCAAACTATTAACTTATAACATAAAGTTCAATGGATGTTTATTGGACCGGAAATCGGTTTTCGTGACTATTCTCACGTGCGAAGATCAATGTTCGAATCTCTGCCCGATGGAGGTGAAGATCTACTCTTTGATCGTTCATTGCAAATGTAATGAAGCAGTATTATAATGATGATGTGGCCGGCGTGTACATGTATGTAACAATAGTAACAACAATAATAATAATAATAATGACAAAAGACAAAAGTAACAATGAATATAAACAATGACAACTCAAACATATCAATAAAACTCTTCAACTCTAATAATAAACGGCAGTAGCTGTGTAATAACGCGATGTAATATTGCTCGTAACAAATGTAACCTCAATATCATTACAATATTAAATAATAACCAGCTGGCGTGACATCGATATTGAAACCGGCAGTAATCAATGACCAGCAATAACCGGCAAGCTGTTGCGCATTTATATTTCGCCTGCTAGTAAATAATATTCTTCTGAGGATTTTCCGAGTAGCGAACCTGTCGATATAATGCTTTTGAAGGATCTTGTTGCGACGGACGATCGTAAAACACAATCGCTGATGGGTTAAAACGATTTGCGTTTGGATTACTAGGCTGAGGACCCAAAGCTATCAATCATGTTATGGGCATTGAATGGTTGGCGTCTGGCTGATCGGCGGACTGACCGGGCGCTTGCGTTGATTGGATGATATTATCGCTCAAGCGAGCACTTGTTTTTGGACCTTAAATCTCAACTCCACGTTGTACAGTATCAAGATTGAAGGTGGCAGGCACACACACACACACACACACACACACACATACACACACACACACACCTACACACTCACACACACACACACACACACACACATATGCACACACGCGCACACATACACATGCACATACACATGCGCACACGCACATGCATCACACATGCACACAGCATACACATGCGCTTATAATATATATATATATGCATATATATATATATATATCTATATCTATTCTCCTCTATATATATATATATATATATTATATATATTTATATATATATATATATATATACTATATATATAATATATTCTATATATATATATATATATATATATATATATATATATATATATATATAATATATATATATATATATATACTTTTACTATATATATATATATATAATATATATTATATATATTTATATATATATATATATATATATATATATATATATATATATATATATATATATATATATATATACACTCTTTATCTATACTAAAAAAAATATCTATATATATATATATATATATAGATGTCTGGCTAAAAACAAAATATTTTTTTATTTAAACTTGTTTTTTATTTTTCAAATAAAAGAGTAATAGGAAGTGCTCTAAAGAAATCATATATAGCTAACCTAATTATACATTTAGATACTAAATAAATGGGAGGAAAAATTGGAAACAATTTATTAAAAAAAGTATATCATCAAAATACTATAACAGTAATTAAAAATTAATAACTTTCAATTAATTTTTCTTTGAGTTAGAAAATGGCTATTAAAATGATAAAGTAAATAAGCAGTTTTTGGGATTAGTTTCAAAGTTATATTTGAGAGGGAAGAATTCTTCAAACAATTTACTTTTCTCAATCTTTATATATATATATATATATATATATATATATATATATATATATATATATATATATATATATATATATATATATATATATATAAATATATATATATATATATATATAAATGTATATACACTTTTTATTCTTCATATATATATATATATAGATATATATATATATATATATATATATATATATATATATATATATATATATAACTATATATATATATATATATATATATATATATATATATATATATATCTTTATATATATATATATATATATATATATATATATATATATATATAGCATAATAACAGCAGGCATTTATTCATAATTTCAAATTGATGATTTAAAAAAAAAATGTTTTAATTGTAAGGAAGAATTTTTTTGCCCATATATATATATATATATATATATATATATATATATATATAGATATCTTTCTATGTTAGTGTGTTTTTTATGTGTGTACACACTCATATATATATATATATATTATAAAATACTTTATAATATATATATATATATATTTATTTATATATATATATATACACAGATATATTCTTATACATATATGTATATATATATATATATATATATATATATATATATATATATATATATATACAATATATATATATATATACATATATATATATACTATATACTTTATATATATATATATATTATATAGGGTACGACTTGCTAAGTTGGTGGCTTCTTTTAAGAGCAAGCACCCTATATAAGAGGATGGTGGTAATTTAAATATCCATTTTCATAACGATGAATTTATTTAACATATGTAAAGATATTCAATGAAAGTAAAGAAGTAACAAAAGTCCCTTCTGTTGAGATACTCTCTCTTCGTAGGCGAATTGGTAGTCACAGCCTTTCCAGCGCGTTTTCCACCCTTGCCTCTGACTCTTCGTTTTAGCGAAAATTTGTGATCGAAATTCAAGTCGCAGCCCTTTCCTTGAAATTTATCTCTCTTGCCGGGAGGATTTCTGGAGAGAGTATCTTGAGTGAATTTATTTCTTCTGATTCTTATTGTTAATTTTATCTGACTGAAGAGTATCTCAACAGGACGGGTTTATATATTATTTCACTTCGACTTATGCTAAAATTTTGCTCGCGCAAATCTTAGCATAAGTACGAACATAAATTAAAATTTTTACAAAGTTATAATGGAGTACTACATTACTTCCTGCGCTAAACACGGAGTGAGAAAGTATGTTATAATAATTATACAAGATATAAAAATTAACCTTCATTCAAATGTATACATATTTGTGGGCATTTAACAATGCACACAAACATATAAGACATATCAATGAGGTAAAAATAATAACTAAAATACATAAAGTTAAAGTACTTTCAAATGCTAGCATATCTAATTATGTCCGAAGACATAAGTAGACATACAAACATTTGAAGGCAAAAATAGTATACATGAAATGTAAAGAATATTCAAATACGAGCATAATTGGTTACATCCGAAGATCTAAACATATATACAAATATTTGAATATATAAAAATACAATGTTATATATACAGAAAATAAAAGGTGCATTCAAACACAAGCATATTTGGTTATATCCGTTAGATATAAACAAACATACAAACATTTAAATGCATAAAAATACAAAAATGTTCATACATAATTATTGATATGAAACAATTGAATTATTCACAAGTTAAATAGGCCACATCGATCGAACCGTTGAATCCAAGAAAGGTCCAGTATAAGGCGTTTCTAATGTATCCATGATTTGACCAATGCGCACGTAAATAGTTTTCAAAGCTGTAGTTACGAGAGAAACATTGCTTGACATATGTAGAGACGAAGTTGCTTGAAATTTAGGTCCTTTATTTGAAAAATTTCTTCATACATAAAAGAGAGCGGTCATAGAATAGCATTTGCAATTGAATTGAGAATCAAAGGTAGTGGAATCCAAAAATGAGTTTCTGCCCATAATCCAAACTTGAATGATGAAAGAAATCCATACCGTAAAGGAAGTTACATATGTCTGACGATGAATCCTCGAACTGTGAGAGTTGTGAAAAGATGAAGACCATAATCCAAAATTAATTAAAAATGAAGTTTGCTTGAGTCATTTTCTCCGAGTGTTCTGATTGGGATTTTGTGTTATTGTAGTTTTTTCTTTTTCTTCATTTTGTTTGTTTTTCAGAAGGCGTTGATTGAAGTTCTGGGTGTTCTTCTCCGGGTTCACCAATTATATAGGGTACGACTTGCTAGAAGTTGGTGGCTTCTTTAAGAGCAAGCACCCTATATAAGAGGATGGTAATTTAGAAATCCATATTTGAAATGATGTTTTTATTCAACATAAGTAGAGATATTCAATAAAAGTAAAGAAGTAATAAAAGTCCCTTCTGTTGAGATACTCTCTCTTCGTAGGCGAATTAGTAGTCACGGACTTTCCAGCGCGTTTTCCTCTGACTCTTCGTTTAGCGAAAATTTGTGATCGAAATTCAAGTCGCAGCCTTTTCCTTGAAATTTACCTCTCTTGCCGGGAGGATTTCTGGAGAGAGTATCTTGAGTGAATTTATTTCTTCTGATTCTTATTGTTAATTTAATCTGACTGAAGAGTATCTCAACAGGACGGGTTTATATATTATTTCACTTTGACTTATGCTAAAATTTTGCTCGCGCAAATCTTAGCATAAGTACGAACATAAATTAAAATTTTTTACAAAGTTATAATGGAGTGCTATATATATATATATATAAATAATATATATATATATATATATATATATATATATATATATATATATATATATATATATATATATATATATATATATATATATATATATAAAGTATATATATATATAAATATATATATTTATTTTTTATAAAAATATAATATAGATATATATATATATATATATATATATATATATATATATATATATATATAGGGGGTATATATATATATATATATATATATATATGTATATATATATATATATATATTATTGACCAACAAGTAGCTGGTTTCTTCTTTAGTGTCAATTTCAGACATATCTGTGCATATCTTGAATAAAATGCAACTTGGCTAACTACTAATAAATGATATACAGTATATTATTACAATTAATAATTTTTTTAAATATCTTTTAATTTGTTGAAGATAATAGCTAAAAACAAAAAGCCCGCTTGCAGCTGGGTTTTCTTTTATATATATATATATA
Organism: Trachelipus rathkii; assembly: GCA_015478945.1. Classification (NCBI taxonomy): domain Eukaryota; kingdom Metazoa; phylum Arthropoda; class Malacostraca; order Isopoda; family Trachelipodidae; genus Trachelipus; species Trachelipus rathkii. The sequence goes on along the minus strand of JABUQX010027320.1, from coordinate 31,253 downwards.
TATATATATATATATATATATATATATATATATATATATATATATATATATATATATATATATATATATATATATATATATATATATATATATATATATATATATATATATATATAATCAAATTTTAGTTATTTTTCGTTTTCCATAAGATTTGTTTTATAATTTTTTAATTGCTTTCATTGTTTTGTAAATTTATTTTTCTTTTTATAGTTGATTTAAAATGGTAGGGTCAGATCTGTCTTTTGATGAATGGTTTATCATCATGATCAAGATGAGATGATATTTTAATTCTAAATTGTTTTTTTCGTCGAGGAAATCTGAAGTCAGGATAAATTCTTTTATCTAGTCATTCTAGTGAACAGGTTTTCAATTTTATTTAAATTTTTGGAATTTGGAAATGTTTAGCCGAGTTCTTTCTTATGGTCTCTGTTACATCAAATTCAGACCATAATTTTTTTGCAAAAATAAATAAAACAAAAACAAAAAAAAATTAAAAAAATTATTTGAACTCTATCTCTCTCTCTCTCTCTCTCTCTCTCTCTCTCTCTCTCTCTCTCTCTCTCTCTCTCTCTCTATATATATATATATATATATATATATATATATATATATATATATATTTTTATTTTTTTTTTTATATATTTTTATATATATATATATATTTTTACTCTATAATATATATATATATATATATATATATATATATATATATATATATATATATATATATATATATATATATATAACTATATGTATAGCCTGTACATATATATATATATATATATATATATATATATATATATATATATATATATATATATATATATATATATATATATATATATATATATATATATATATATATATATATATATATATATATATATATATATATATATATATATATATGTGTAATGTTTTCTGTGTGTGTGTGAGTGTGTGTGTGTGTGTGTGTGTGTGTGTGTGTGTGTGTGTGTGTGTGTGTGTGTGTGTGTGTGTGTGTGTGTGTATTATTATTTTTTATTATTCTTTTGTTGCGTGTGTGTGTGTGTGTGTGTGTGTTATTATTATTATTATTATTATTATTATTATTATTATTATTATTATTATTATTATTATTATTATTATTATTATGATTATTATTATTATTATGATTATTATTATTATTATTATTATTATTATTATTATTATTATTATTATTATATTATTAATGTTATTATCATTAACACCAATTATTTTATCATTTTTTTTAT
>JABUQX010027320.1:0-17500 GCA_015478945.1 Trachelipus rathkii | reverse complement strand
TTTTATATTTATTACTGGTTTATGTTTCCTTAAGAGCAATGATTCCCCGAGGCGCAATTCATAAAAATCTTTCTTTCTTGATATGATGGAGAAGCCCTCTTTTATGCTGTTATCGGGATTTTTGTGGTGTTCTTCCTTAATATGTTGAAATATTTTACTCGGCTTATACTTATGCTGCGACATTCTCATGTTGAGGGTATTCGTTGTGTATCCAATATAAGCGGCGTTACATCCACTTTCAGAACATTGAAATTGGTACACAACGTTACTACTCTCACCATCCGAAAGCGCTTCACGAGTAGAGAAGCACGAGCTCAGTTTCAATGGCTTATAGTAAGATCTTAATATAAGCTTCTTCCCGTCTTTTGCTTTAATATGTTCTTTCAAAATTAATTTTAATTTGTTTTCTTCCTCTTTTTTCTGACTAATATTATCAGTTTTATAATATACTAAGAGCTTATCTTTTTCATTTTCATTGATAGTATTGGCGAATAAATTATTTAAAGTGTGCTTTATAGTTTTCTCTATAATATACTGGGGGAAGTTATTGTTTATCAGATTCTTTGTTATTCTTTTAATTTCTAAATCAAAAAGGGTCCAATCAGACGATATCTTAAACGCTCTGTGAACCAAAGTCTTTATGGTAGCAATTTTGTAGTTTAGGGAGTGAAGGAGTCAAAATTCAAGTATGTTCCCTTATCTGTAGATTTAACGTAGACACTTCTATCAATTTTTCCATCCTCTTTAATTTTAATGTTAATGTCTAAGAAATTAATATAGTTATTTTTTGCCCTTTCAAATGTAAATTTCAAACCACTGAGATCTTCTATTTTGGATTTGAACTCTTGAACATGTTCTGGGTCGTTAAATATTACAAAGGTGTCGTCTACGTATCGAATGTAAAAATTAGGATTGAATGGGGCGTTTTCATTAAAAATTTTGGTTTCTACTGATGACATGTAGAAATCTGCAAAAGTTGGTCCTAAAGGTGATCCCATTGAAACACCATTATTTTGAATATATGTTTTACCATTGAAGCTAAAAGGTGTTTTCGTAGTACATATATAAAGTAAACTTTTGAGGATGTCTTCATTTATGGATGGTGGTGGTTTTATTTCATGATGATAAACATTTTCTAATATTATGTTAATAGTTTCAGATATAGGAACATTCGTGAAAAGACTTTCAACATCCAAAGATATAATTTTGTTAACATCGAAAGAATTAATGTTGCTTAGTTTTTCCAAAAATTCATCTGTTGATTTAACTATAAATTTTTCGTTAAGATATGGTCTAATTAGGTTGTTTATATATTTTGAGATATCATGAGTCACGGTACCAGTCATACTTACTATCGGTCTTAAGGGTGGGTTCTCAGTGTCCTTGTGAACCTTTGGTAGGCCATAGAGGTGTCCATTATTGTATGATCCAATTCTTCTTACTTTATGTTTAATGTTAATGTCCGTGATCTTGCTTGCAAGGCAATTAATGGTCTTTTTAACATCCTCTGTTTGACTTTTTAAGCATGGGGTGAATTTTGTTTTATCACTAATGATGGTGTTTAGCTTTTTAATGTAATCTTCTTTATTCATAACTACTACCCCGCCTCCCTTATCAGGTCTTTGTATAACTATATCGTTGTTATGTTTAAGGGATTTAATAGCATCTTTTAATTCGTTATTTAAAGGATCTTTAAAAGCTTCTTTAGGGAAATGTAATCCAAAGGTTTTTAATTTAGTTTTAAAATCATCTTCATTGCTAATTTTTAATTCTTCTTTCCTTGCAAAGTTTTTTATGTTCGTATAAAGTTTCTCAACCTCAATCTGTTTGTTAATTAAGTTACCCTTTTTCTTTATACCTAAGTTTAACCCCAGTTCTAATAACTCATTTTCCTTTTCGTTTAAGGTATAGGTAGATATGTTTAAAATTTTCGAATTATTAGACTTGAAGAAAATGTCTGCTCCATAAAGATTTGATAATTTCTTATTGTGTACAAGTCGTATTTCACACTCATATTGCCTAATATTTCTCTGAAGGTAACACAAAGCAGAATAAAATTTAAATTTTGAAATGGTCTTGTGAAGCTCTAAAACTAAAGATAATGATTCTTTTGATAATTTAGAAAGTTCCAATTTTTTGTTATTTATTTCTCTCTCTAGAAGTGATGACTTAAACTTTTTAGTCTCAGATTCGTATCTGGCTTTTGGATCGTATAGTTTAAAATCCGAAAATTTTGGGAGGAGCTGATTCTTCAAGCATATTTCTAAAAACTCAATATCAGCATTTATTTTAACATATGATTTTGTTGCTTTTTCAAGCCTCCTAAATGTATTTCTGTCTACAGAAGAAATTTTCTTTAGTATTATTCTGGAATAAAATAAAACTATTGATTTAAAAACAGTACCAAGCTTTCGTCCGTACACTTCGGACATTTTCAAGGAATAGTTTTATTTTTATATTTTAACAATTTTGATAATATAAATATTATTTAAACTAATAACAAAAATAAATAAACAAAATTAATAATTTTAAAAGTTAGAAAAGTTAACCTACGTTGACTTTTTGTTATTTAAATATGTTTAAAAAATTAGACATTTCATTATATTTGATGTTTATTACTGGTTTATGTTTCCTTAAGAGCAATGATTCCCCGAGGCGCAATTCATAAAAATCTTTCTTTCTTGATATGATGGAGAAGCCCTCTTTTATGCTGTTATCGGGATTTTTGTGGTGTTCTTCCTTAATATGTTGAAATATTTTACTCGGCTTATACTTATGCTGCGACATTCTCATGTTGAGGGTATTCGTTGTGTATCCAATATAAGCGGCGTTACATCCACTTTCAGAACATTGAAATTGGTACACAACGTTACTACTCTCACCATCCGAAAGCGCTTCAAGAGTAGAGAAGCACGAGCTCAGTTTCAATGGCTTATAGTAAGATCTTAATATAAGCTTCTTCCCGTCTTTTGCTTTAATATGTTCTTTCAAAATTAATTTTAATTTGTTTTCTTCCTCTTTTTTCTGACTAATATTATCAGTTTTATAATATACTAAGAGCTTATCTTTTTCATTTTCATTGATAGTATTGGCGAATAAATTATTTAAAGTGTGCTTTATAGTTTTCTCTATAATATACTGGGGGAAGTTATTGTTTATCAGATTCTTTGTTATTCTTTTAATTTCTAAATCAAAAAGGGTCCAATCAGACGATATCTTAAACGCTCTGTGAACCAAAGTCTTTATGGTAGCAATTTTGTAGTTTAGGAGAGTGAAGGAGTCAAAATTCAAGTATGTTCCCTTATCTGTAGATTTAACGTAGACACTTCTATCAATTTTTCCATCCTGTTTTTAAATCAATAGTTTTATTTTATTCCAGAATAATACTAAAGAAAATTTCTTCTGTAGACAGAAATACATTTAGGAGGCTTGAAAAAGCAACAAAATCATATATTATTATTATTATTATATATTGTGGTATTATTAGACAAGAGTTTAATATTATCAAAATGGAGCTTCACGCACATTGTATATAGGAGTCTATATATTAGTATATAAGGTGATTGTAAATGTATTATGTTTGCCATTCTTAATAATTATATTGCCTAACGAAGTCGTCTTTGAGCCTACAAGCTATCCGGGCAAGAAAAGCAAGAGAAGCTGCAGTATGACAAGGAATGGCCTGGGGAATGCTTCTGTCGTCAAGCCTTTCGACGGAGAAGGAGACAGCGATTCGTGGCTGCTGTAGGTGTGTTGTCGTATGTGTTAGGGTGTGTGTGTGACGGTGTGTTGGGTGTGTGTGTTTAGGGTTGTTGTTGTTAGTATATATATATAATATATTATATATATATATTATAATATATATATATATATATAATATATATATTATATATATATTATATATATATAAATATATATATATATATATATATATATATATATATATATATATATATATATATATATATATATATACTTATATATAACCACAAGTTCAAAATATTAAGATAATATTTTTCGGAAAACATTTCATTTTTTCGCTTTTTACTGTGAAGCCATTTTATTTATTGTATAAGTGCTTTTCATTTATTAAATTCATACTTTTATTCTAATTAAACTTTATATATATTATATATATATATATTAATATATATATTATTAATATATATAATTATATATATATATAATATATATATATATTATATATATAGATATATATTATATATATATATATATATATATATATATATAATATATATATATATATTTATATTATATATATATATATATATATATATATATATATATATATATATTATATATATATATTATATATATATAATATTATATATTATTATATATATATATATATATTATATATTATATATAAATATATAAATAAATAATATATATATATATTTATATATATATATATATTTATATATATATATATATATTATTATATATATATATATATATATATATATATATATATATATATTATATATATATATATGACCTGTTGTGTTTATTAATTCGTCCATGGGGCCCCCGTACTCCCCGACTTGAGAGTGGTAGAAAAAATAATAAAATATCGCTTCAACGTCATAAGTTTATATAAGACCATAAAAATTTATATATAATCATTTCCCAGTTTATATATGAAATTTGGAATCTTCATAACCTGATTCAGGCTTATTTCTAGAACTATTTATAACGTTTTTCATCTTTATAGATCATATCAAATATTTCATGTTAAGTTTATGAATATCGGTAAAAATCAGCTGGTGTTTCTAAGGGTTGATTATTACGTCCATAGACAAATGTCATATATATATATATATATATATATATATATATATATATATATATATATATAATATATATTATATATATATATATATATATAGTATATAATATATATATTATAAAGGTACAAATTGATTGCAACCTTCTGCTTTCTTTAAAGCTCATGGAATTATAAGAAACTAAAAGGGAAAGGATACGAAGTAGGGTAAGGGTTCCCTGGAAAGATAGAAAGAGGTAGTTAGCCGATACGCTGACCCCCCTCCCCGGCCCACAGAGACTCCCCTTGCAAGCCATGACCCGTCCCCCCACCCTGCAACTATACAGAACTTTGATACATCCTTAGGGTACTGTTTATCATTTTTAAATTTCAAATAAACTTTTTTTGCGAAGGTAATGTGTAAAATTCGCAACTAAAATACAGAAATGGTCATACTATTTATTATTCAAGTCTATATACGAGTCTGGTACAAAATTAAAAATACCAATTCAGGTTTAACATATAGGAAAATATAGAAATCTATATACGAGTCTATAGTGCAAAACTAAAAAATACCAATTTAGGTATAACCTATATAGCAAAAGATTAGAAGTTTTTTTTTACATTATTAATATCATAACATCATAAAATTAGAATGAATTGAAAAACAGAATGACTTACCATATTAAAAAGCTTCAAGCAGAGTTAAACAATCTTGTTCGTTTCTAAAACTAATGACGATGGTTTTAGACTAGGGTTGGCCGACGCACCGGGTGCGGTGCGGTGCGGTGCGTGGTGCGCTCATTTTGTGACGGTCGGTGCGGTGCGAGCATCGAAAATTACGACCTGCGGGGCGGTGCGTCGGTGCGGAAAAATAGAGATGTGCGCGTGCGAAGAGGCGCGGGAAGACACGAAAGGAAAAAAAATTAGTGGTGCGGTGCAGGTAGCGGTGCCACGGCCGCATTTTTTTCTTCGCCCGCCCCCACCTCTCATGTGCGGCAATACTCTTTTGTCGTCACCGCACCGCCACCAGCTTTCCCAAACAGAATTTCTGAAAATAAAAAGAATGAACAAAAGAAAATGAGTTGGGGATATACTACTATATCTATATACTAATCATCATAATAGTATATACTATATATATAATATATATATAGTATATATATATTATATATATCACATATATTTTATATATAATAGTATATATATATTATCATATATAATATCATATATATACCTAATCATATATAGCGTGCTCCACGCAGTTATGTTACAGCGGTGTATCACCGTTTCGGAATGTCTAAGTATGGAAAAAATCGTGATAAGTATATAAGTTCGACTTATTAATTTATTAAGGAGGATGAGATATGTTACGTTGGTGTCTGCGCAGCGAGCAATACGAAACACCGCCGCACAAACATGAGAGAGATTGTCGAAATGGATGCACTATATTTTATGATGCCTTCTGCTGAGAATGCACATAAAAAATGCACGGTTGGCTCTTCCTCTCTGACATTTTTTAACGGTGTTCGTTTCCACGGCATGACCCATCAAACAACAGACCCCTGCATAGACATATCCATTTGCGTACATAATTACAGTTATCATGTACAAGTTCGAAACGCGCAATGATACCAACAATAGTTTTAAACTTGAAATGTGAAAAGGTTGAAGAAAACAATGGTATTCAAGACAGCTTATACAATATCGATACATGTAATGTAATAAAACGTTGTTAATAGTATCCCTAACAAATTTACACCATGGAATCTTACCACAGCATGCCAAAATGAGAAGAAGAACGCAGGTCGTTTCAACTTGTACATACGGTATTTACAAAGTTGTTCGAAGACGCTTCCATCCAGGCGAATATACATGTCTCAAGCCCTGGCGCCAGCGTTCTTGCATGCAAGACAGTATGCCAGGTTTGATGTCCCGTAACATCGGTGGTTATTTGGGACGGCGAAGATCATTTCGGGCGAGTTACTGGATCATTAAAACCCTCCAGTCTCAATCATTCCGTTTCTTTTACGGCCACAAAGTCTCCTCCTCACCCCTAAATTTTACAGTCATACATGGTATGTTTTTGAGATTACTCCCCCACAGAAGTAGTCCCAGTGGTGTTAAATCGGGTGAACGCGCAGGCCATGGAAATGGACCAAATCTTCATATCCATCTTCCCGGAAAGGTTCTGTCGAGGTAGGATCGTCACTATAGCTGCATTATGGGCTGAGCACCTATCATGTTGGTAATATATTCTTCGTTACCGTTTCCTTAAAGTGGTATATTTCTATTCTCAGTTGAGTCAACAAAGGAACGGTCTGCAGAAATTGGTGTAGGTTAACGCGGTGTCCTATCAAATTTCCCTCGAAGAATTAAGGCCCGATTTATACATCCTACGTATTGGATATACCACAATCCAACGTTGACTGAGTATGATGACCTGTGATGGCTAGTATGTTAGGTATGTGGGTTGTTTCCACCCAATGTCTTGATAGTCCAGTCCTGTTTATCAACCGTTATTGAGTAAAGCCAATTCATTTGCGTCCATAAGATATTTCCAATAAGTCGCGGTATAACAGTCAATTAGAAGGCAATCAATGACAGCCAAGAATCCCAGCCGCCGTTGTTGTCTCCACGATGCATTCCATGCACAATGCTGTGAACTATTATGGATATTCAATGTTGTATACACACAAATCCGTCGTATGGGTTACCCTTCGATATTCCCAAGACTAATATTGCCTGCCGTATGAGGACGTTTGATTTTTCTATGGTTTGTATAGCAGAACGTTCCAGTTCGAACCGTCGAATGTAGAGATCACGACCCCCTCCCGTTATGTGGTGTGAGGTTTGAACAATATACTATTTACATTTTATAAATAAATACAAAAAATATAAAAATTATTGGACCCTTTGTACACTTGTGTAACCTGCCTGTAAACTCATGGAACTGCCGATGTGGCTCGGCGTCTTTCGATGTAGGATAACGTTGTCCATTATTCTGCAGTCAATTCTGCGAGCATTCCTGATTTGCGCTTAATGGACACCTCCAACATGTCCTGTGTATACTGGTTCGCTGTGCATTGCTTCCAAATGGTTGGTTCGACTAAACAAAACCACTCTGAAGTTAGTACGTTTCTTATCTACCACTTTATTACGCTAATTTGTGGTTATGAAATATACATTCCATAGTGTATAAAGCTGTGTTAGTTGGTTGTAACAAGCATTTATTATATTAATATGTAGGTAACATAATCAAGTAATCTAAAAGGGTAATGCATTAGAGTATTATATAATTATTAATTCATTTGTTTAACTAGTATCGATGTATTTCTATAATGGTCGACGATACAGGGAATTGTATTTAACCTATTTATTTCATATTGACACGTTTCGTGCTTTTACATGTAGTGCACATTGATGTCTACGATGAGTGACGTCTAGTCTGTTATTATGGTGTTAGACAAGGCGTTTGGAAACGAACAACCGCACAAATTAATATTATGTCGAGAGGTAAGACCCCCTCAATTTTTAGTGCATTTCACAGAAGGACCATTTAAAAAATTTATTTTATTATCATTTTTATCCAATCATTCTCTATGTTTTGTGTTGCTGCTTGGTGTTTTTCGTTATTATGCGCTTTCAGTGACCTGCAAGACTACGCCATATCTTCTTTTCTCCTTTTAACGTATATCATATCCCATCCTCCTTAAAATAGAATTAAATAATACGAACTTATCTTTCTTCTTTCATACCACATATTTCTAGATCTTTAAAACATCCGTCGTTTATTTTGGTTTTATACCCACCCGCTCTCAATCATAACTTGGAGACTACCCTGTTTATTTATATATATATATTTTATATATTATATTATATTATATAATTATATAATTATGATATTATATCTTTAATATATATATATATAATATATATATTATTATATAATAATATTATTCAACTTAATTATAATATTATTTATAATATTACTTATATATTATTATTCTTAGTATCGTTCTGAGAGAGCTGAAAGTATACACATTATATTTTCTATAATATACGGTATATATTTATTATTACATATCTATATATTATTATAATATATATATATTTTCTCTCTTACATATAGTTAATATCTCCCATACTATATTCATTGTTATCCGATACTACACTATTCAAGCTTATTATATATTATATATATAGAATATTTAATTAAAATATAATCTAATTCTATTATTATTACATTTTATATACAGATTTATTATCCTGTGTTATATTATAATATATTACTTATTATATAGTAGGAACCTTTCTTTCTGCGTTTTTACGACTCCCGGTCCTCGTTCCATTAAAAGATATTTCGAATTGTTCAATAATTCGCAATTTAAATATATCTTCAACTCTTAACTAAAATCACAGTCCCTCTCAACATTGGCAAATGCTATAAGTCAGAAGCGTCCAAAGAGTCGATACTTCTACGGGAGGAACTACACTCCGTCAGTTTTTTTTTCTTATAATATTACACTTCAATTTCTACCTCTTTCTCATTATTCAAATATAAAAAGGCAGAGTCGGACTCTGCTCTCTCAGGACCTTCCGTGGGAACTACAGGGTAGGACTGTATTTCCCCCCCTCCGGGGGGAGGGTCTCCGGAACCCCGCTTCTTTGGTATTTCGGGTGTGCGGGGGTTCCTCGCCCTCCCCTACGGGTGGGTATGGAAACACGTCTTCCCTTCCCACTTCTCTTCCCCCGTTCAGGCTCGTAGGCCCTCCTAATTCTTCCTTTGTCTTTTCCTCGCAATTTATTTTTGATTAATTTTTTTCCACTCACACCTTCCATTAAAATTATTCGTTTGTAATAAAGCTTTCAACGCTATTCCCAAATATACGTAAATTGGTTTTTCCTCGAAGCTGTACGCTACTTTATCGAGATATATTATTAATATGTTAAAAAAATATATATATAGTCCTATAATTTTTTTTTTTACAAATTTGTTTAATATCTTTGCCATTATTAACTGTCTTGATTTTTGCATATTTAATTGGTTTTTCTGTTAGTGTAGTACTTCTTTCTAAGAATATTTAATTTTTGAAAAAATATTGAATTTCATAAATGTGATTTTTAAAAATTAATTTAAAAATACTTTTTCGAAAGAGCCGAGACTCTGTGTAGTGAATCTAAATTCATTGTCCGGTCATTCATTAAGTACAGCAATATATTGAAAAAAAAAACAATTAAAAACTGATTGGGAGTCTCCGTAAACCAACAGACAAAATTAAGGACCTCCTTGTATCAACTAATATACTATATATTTAACATTCATCTATTTATATAACATATATCAATAAATAACCACTATATTAAATATTAATATATTAAATCCACGTTAAAATATAATATACACCGATACATACTCAACACTATCAACTATAATAATACTATTAATAAGAAATATATATATAATAACAGCAAATAATACTAGTCAATTAACACAAAGAATGTTTGACAAAAATGAACGCATAATTAACTAATAACATAATGGTATAATATAAAGATATATAAATATTATCTCCCTTATTTTTCCCCGAACTGGGCGAGATAAAGGTGCGCTGAAAAAGATAGAAGAACAATGACACAAGGAGCGGAAAAGACAGAAAATACCACCACTAAGGAGTTCACGAGGACCAGCGCGACCCTCACTATAAGCATAAATCGTACAAGTGAAAGGGTTCTATTCACCCCTAGTGCTGCTAGGTGGGATTCACAAACACATACCCCCATTAACAAACCCACACCTATACACTACTAATTATAACATGGAACAACTTTGATTCTACACCTCTGCACCAAACTATCAACATTTCTCTGCCTTCAGACTATTCGTTTACATTGAATCTCAACCACAGTGATTTTCTTCGTCTCCCAGACCATAAGTTTCACTAGTATACATTAAAACAGGTAACCACATACCACATTAATGTAAGACCCTATCGCACTCCAAAACTTAGTCCTTACACATCCCGAAGATTTAATTGATCCAAGCTTCATCTCTCTCGCTAGACCGACAAATTTTCCAAATTAACAAACAATCAATGTTATTTTACACACATCCCTTGTCACATATAGGTCATCTTTCATATAACATATATCCCTAAATATTTAAACTCCAGACACATTGTTCCAGCTGCTCACCCATTCTAAACATAACTTCAGCACCGAGGACGTGAGACTGTCTCCCACTCACAAGCCATAACCTTACTCTATTCTACGTTACTTTCAAACCCCTCCTATTAACACATCCTGCCAAACTCTCTCTACCAATCCTCTCAAGATCTCTTTTCAGATTCACTACACAAAACCAAATCATCCCCATTAAATAGGTAGGGCATCCTCCACTCACCGTCATTCTCCATCATTCTAACCCATTTCCTGCCACCCCCATTTTTAATTCTTTCATAACCCCATTCCATACTATAAATTGTAATAACCAAGCTGACACACAACACATGCCCTGCTCACTCCGCTATTAATATCTAAACCTCACTTTTTACACCATTTTATTCTTACACAACGCTCACATCGAGCTGGGGCCACTTTTGTTCCATATATATATATATATATATATAATAGGATATATTATATATATAATATATAATATATATATATATAATATATAATATACTATTATAATAATATCTATATATATATATTAATATATATTAGTGCTATTTTATATGCCCTTCAGTAGATCGTGATTGGCACCGATTATACAGAGGATTAAGAGTAGGAAAGGTAGGTTTACAAAGTTATTCTTTGGAGCAAGAAAATTAACGATGTAGCATCACCTTAAGTTTAGCTTAGGGAAAACACGCTGATATTTCCTATTCGAATAGCTCGAGGTTTATCCAAAATTAACGCAGTGAAAAGTAAACAAATAGTTTTCCATTTATGATGTTTAGTGTCCCATCATTAATGTTACAATAACAAATGAACCGTATTACCAAAATTTAGAGGGAGAGAAAGTGCTCATTATGGCCTCTCTCATCATTTTTATTCCTTGACTGTCATTGTCTGGGATATTAATACTATCTCAGAGTTAAATTACGAGAGAGGAAGGACACAACAAAGTGTTTGCTGAGATTATCAATCAATGATATACTTTTATGATTCGGAGTACAATGATCACATTGCGTTAGAACAATTAGAAAGAATTGTGCATGGATGGGAAAGACTTTATTTTATCATCAGCGGCCGTACTGGCAGAAAGAGTCATTAAGTTCTTGCAACCTTAACAGAATTTCAGAGTAACGTCATGTATTACGTAAAGTTAGCGAACTTTAATCCTGGCTTGTTAATTTACTTTAGTTTTACTGGAGCCATTGTCGAAGTTGATTCTATGTTGTGCCGCAATTAATCTAATTTTTTAAGAGACTTCGTTGTACTCTTATTTGAGATGTCACGACATTTCTATGTTGATGACTGACATAGTTTGTGCTGTACCTCAAGAAATACACAAAGCTTTCTTTATATTGGCACCAGCATCTTCTCAGGACACAGTGGACATTATCTGTGAATAGGTTCCATTTTCGACAACATTTCATAAAATACGTCACTGATATGTTCACCTGTGTGACTCAGTGAAAGTTTCAGAGCACGACACAAATGCCTTCTGAAAATATGTCAACGGTATGACTAATCAGAGGGAACAAAAAATTTTGCTGATTGAGTATCTGACCATCGTCGTGTGGAAAGCTAACTTGGATGATTATTGATAGAGAGGTTATTAATTCTAAAACATTTTTCTTTCAAATAATATCTCTGTAGTACTTCCCTTTAGAGTAGTGTGATGAAAGAGACCGATACTTTTTGCTAGCCGTCACAAAACAAGAATTCAAACGTAGTGACGAAGCAGAAGAAATCATCCTTTACATAAAGTTCTATGATAAAATTATAACTAATCCATCCTTGTATGATTTTCGTTTCTGATCCAAATACTATTTGTATTTTTATATTTATTTTTAGAACTAAATTTTATTCCTTTTAATATCGCAATTGGGGGTCCTTTACTCTTTTTGACTCATTTGTCGTTTCTACATTTTACTTTGTTTTGCTGACTTAGATAGTTCATTAACCGGATATCATTCTTCCTTTCTGAGAATAATTACGATTGCAAAGAATTTCAACGTGACGAGCAGAAGATCATCCTTTACTATAGTTTATGTGTAAATTTACTATATACATCTTTATGATTTTCGTTTCATTGTCTCCATATATTTGTATTTCTATATTAGTTCAAGAGTAATCTGTTATTCTTTCTTAAATCTGGAATTGGAGAACCTTTACTTTTTACTCATTTTTTAATATTCTGCATTTTCCTTGTTTTTGCTGCTTTAGATAGTTCATACCCAGATATAATTCTTCCTTTCTGAGAATAATTACTATTGCAAAGTATAACAAGTAATTCCAAACCACACTTGATAAGGATACTATTGGGGAATACCTTCAACAGTTGATATCGAGCGAATATACTCACAAGTACGAGTCTCTTCTCAATATTAATATTGCTAGTATCGATTGTGACTCAAATTTACTGTTTACTACCTTGAGACAGCACATAGTCAATAATTCTAATAAACAAAAGGTTTTCCTCCCCCAAAACAAAAAAAAAAAAAAAGGTTTGTACAAAATTTTTTTTCCTAATCCCAAACTAAAAGGGGTATTTTTTTTCTTTTAACCTGGAACTTTATTTTCCTAATATTTTTGTGCCATAATTTCTCTCAAATGCAAATTAATTTATTTTTTAATGTATTTGGAATTGCGAAAGTCATGCGAATTATTTTAAAACCATTGCGAATATATGTATAGTATATTAAGCTATTATATATATATACTATATATTTATATATTATAATACTACTATATATAGATATTATAGTATATTATATATATATATATAAGTCTTATAACTTTAATGTTTTATAAGATTCTCTCTATATATAATTATTACTATATCCATCTTATATACTATATATTTTCATATCATATATTATTTAGGTATATCTCGTGAGTGAATTAGTTACTATTATATATATATATACTTAATATATATATATATTTATGAGATATATAGTCTTATATATAATAACTATATAAATTCTATAGATTAATATATATATATATATTACTATGAGTATATACAATATAGGATAAGTAGCTTAATATATATATATATATAATAATATAGGATATAGTTATGATATAGTAGTAATATAGGATGATATGATAAGATGTACTTCTATATATATATATACTATATATATGCTATATATCACTTATATAATATAGTAACCTACCTACCTCCTTCAATAGACACAACCTTACAATCTAAAGGAGTCGTCTGAACTAACACTTCCATCCATTACGTATTCATAAATGCTGTCCCGTCGCACGCAGTCGTCCCCTCCCCGCGAGCAGTCCACGGAATGCTCGAGACAGATACCCAACCCGTCTGGTTAATAAAAAAACACCTTAAAATTTTCTTTAGTTCTCTTTTTTTAAAAACGAGGACTTTACCATTATATATAGAATAAGTATATATATATATGAGTACCGCAGCACACATAATAGTATATATACTAATATATATATTATATATAATATATATTATAAGATATATAATATATAATAATAGATATATATATATATATATATATAATAATAATATATAGTATATATACTAGTATATATATTCTTCACACCTTTCTCAAATAAAAAATAAATAGTCGCCTGGAATTGTACAGTTACAGGCACATTTTAGCATTTTTCTTGTGATTTTACAAGATTAAAGGTATCGTACGGTGTTATTAAAAGTATTGCAAGCAAAAGTGTTTATAGGGTAGTTTTTAAAATAGATAGCCGGAGTATGTTCCAGACTTTACCATCATGAGATTGAACATAGCTGTTAAGGACTGAGGTCAGAGAGAGCATAGAAAAAATATGAAACTGGTAGAAAGGTGTGCTCGCAAGTAAAACCCGTGCGCAATGATAGAGGTATGTAATTGCAAGAGCTCCAGAAAGAGCAGTGTACCGTTATAATAACGACGAAGATAAAAGAGATAGTGATGCAAACAATTCACTTGATAAGACAAAACCTAGACCAACCATTTTAAAGAGGCAGGTGAAATGTAATCTCCATGATGAGTTGCAGTGCATACCTTTATACATGGTCAACACGACCCCCCTGTAAATATCAAACTGAGGTGGCGTGAGAAATTCTGAAGGTTGTGCCTCAGAACACCCAAACCTTTAGAAGCTTGTTTAAAAGAGAGTTTATTGAACCTTCCAATTCAATTTTCACGAGAAAATAAACACAAGAATATTGAGGACAGATCGAAGGTTTGAGTTATGTGTTTTTCAAGAGAAGAAGATGTTATAGCCGTGTCAAAGATTATGTGAAGGAGAAAGATGGAGGAGCTGAGCTTTTGGGTTGAAATATAGAAAACAACCTTGTTCTCATGCCCCAAAGAAATTCGAGAAAGAGATTAACTGCGCCAAGGCTGCCCTCTAGCGTGAGCTAATTTTTGTTGAAAAGGACGTCTATTAAAATGGGGGCGAAAAAAAGGGGGGGGAGAGGAGGTGGGCTGTAAGGGATTCGGAGGAGGAGAACGAGCCGGAGAAAAACACAGTAATAGCAATGGGTGAATAGTCTCTCGACATGGGAGTAGATGTGGATGAAGAACAAAAATAAAGAGACGGTCTTTTATGAAAAGTAGTAAACGAGTTAGGAATAAAACAGAACCATCATGAGCAACACACAAACCTATTTATAGATTTAAAGGCTATAACTGCGGTGGCGTTCACCAAAATACTGAAAGAACAAGAAACGGAAAGACAAAGCATTGGCAAGCAGAGAAAAGATAGAAGAATTGAGATGTTTTTAAACGCCTTCCTGCTAGGGTAGATTCGAAAAACTATAGAAAGAGAGATTTGGCGATAGTTTGGCACTCTTGGAAGCGTTGAGATTGTATCCCTTTTTTTGTACAGGAGCACCTTTCCAGCCCAGAAAAAAAATCAAGATAATTTTAACAAGGCAAAGTGCCAGCTTGAAAGCACAAGTTTTGAGAACTATAGGAGTTAATACCATCTTTTACCGTAAGCCTTTCTTAGTGTAAGCCTGAAAAAAGCAGACAATAACATCTTTTGAAGAAGTTTCAACATCTTGATTAGCATAAATATGTTGAAGGTAGGTGGAGAAGAAGGAACATCACTGGAATGTGGTCATAGGTGGAATTAGAAGGAAAGGTTTGAGCAAAGGAGTTTAAGCTTAGTGGAAGGTTAACGGCAGTTATGCAGACGGAAAGTACTAAAAAAGGGTAAGAGGAAGGAAGCAAATTAAAGTTAATTTTCTTTGAAAATGTCAGATATTACTTGAGGGAGAGGAGCAGTAAGATTATTGCATTTTCTACTGAGACAAGAATTTTTTATGGTCACAGAGAATAGATTTTGGACGATTTTGGGATGAAAATATAAGTGCAAGGGTTTCTGGAATTTGAAGATGACAGTAATTCCGAAGAGCAGCGTCCCTGTAGGCTGATATAGCATGAGAACAAAGCAAGAGTTAACCTACCAGGTATATCAGTTTAGTGAGAATTGTAAAATCTAGGGGTGCACGACCTCCATGCCAGAGAGAATCTACTCGGTTATGAACACTCCGAGGGACCATTTCCACGGAAACTGTAGTCATTCCATGGAAATCATAGAAGTACGAACCGTAAGTCCGACGACCCGTTAACAGACGAACTGCCAAAAACGTTTTCTCGCCGTAGTCGGGGTCTTTCCTGCGGACGACTTGAAGAGATAGAACAGAAAACCGAGATATGAGAGTGATCGGAGGGACCAGAGGAGGAAAGAATTAACAGAACAAGGATGAGAATTAGAGATTAGGAAAAGGTCAGAATGTTGGGTTCATCTCAAAGGCGACCGGAGATACGAGTTGCACTAACTGCCCAAGGTAATTCTGGATAGAAAAGCCCTAGCAAGTTCATAAACTTTATCTGAGAATTAGAGTGAAAGCAGGTTGCGTGGAGAACGTTTGAATAAACCAAGAATGATGATTGCAGAGAAATGTGAAGAAGAAAGAGAATGTGTTCTAGTTTAGAGTGACAGGTTATATTGAGCCATAGGTAGAATTCTTCGAAAACTTCAAATTAAAGCCACGGGAACAAACGATTGCACACATAGAGTAGAGCTTGAAGTCGGAAAGAGGAAGAAATAGTAGGAGTCATCAGAGTAGAGCTTGAAGTCGGAACGTTAAAACCTATATTTCACGGTCTCTGGAATAACAGTTTGAGGTTGGTTGAAGGAGGCAGAGGTGTATCTTCAACAAAGAAAATTAGATTTTAAAACTTCAAAAACAGCTAGAAATTTTTGAAGAAAGGCGACCGTACATCAAAATATAAATTCTCAAAAAAACACCAACTTCCTCACCGGAGGCTGTCAATGCATCTTATGGGTTTTATCCAAGGCTTCTCCAGGTTAATCAGGTGGCTTGCCATTTTCTACACCATTCTTGTTATTTTCTTTTTAAAGGCTAGTATATATGTAATTTATTTTTATCGGTGTGTATAAGGGATGAGTTCATATACTCCCATCGTAAGAATGAAAAAATGGATATGAGCACAAAGGGAAGAACAATTGACACTGGAAGTGCCA
>JABUQX010027319.1:0-28930 GCA_015478945.1 Trachelipus rathkii | reverse complement strand
ACGCTGTAAAAAATGTGGTTGAAAGTTCGTTAGGCCTAAAATTAGGATAATACTTTCTCTGATATAATTCATATCCGCGGGCGACATTTAGAACGCTAATTTCACAGAGTCCAATTAATTTATATTTATTACGATTTCTCAACACTTTTCTGTAACCCCAAATGAAAAGGTGGCAATTACAACTACGATTAGGCTAACACTCCTTCGGCCATTTAAATTTTTTAGGCCATTAACACTTATTCATGTATTCAAACAACCCAGAGAACTGCCATCTATAAAGCCTATTCATTTACCTTATTTCCTAAGGACAGGTCAATTAGGTAATTCCATTGCTATACCTTAACTAATGAATCCCCTAGAAGTCACATTCATATTGAATAATCTTACTAGTTTAGTATAATATAATTTCCAACGTGCTATAACATTGCCTGGAACCCCAATCGGAGATGGTTAGATCGCTTCTAAGCACGCGTAAGACCAGGATTAAAGTTTTATTTCCTTTCCTCTTGTGAGGTTGACGGAGTTAGTAACCATACCTTATCTTCATTCTATAATGACCTCGTAATGTGATTGGTCGATTTTAATTATTGCTTATATCGCCTTTTTTGGTTTTACGTTACGTACATTTATTTAAACATTTTTTTCATATCCCTGAACCTTACCCTCAGATGATTGGATGAAATTATATATACCCTTGAGGTATGGCTCCAAGATGTTTTAGACTCAGCTTCCATTTATATTTCTTTTTCATTTACTAATATCTTTATACTCGTTTTTTAGAGCTGCTTAAGGTTGCAGGTCTTTGTCATAGCAAGCTAATTCTGGTTTGTAATAAAAGTGTTTCTACTTTTTCTACTAATGTGTATACTCCAATCGCTAATCGACCTTATTAAAAAAGTACTAGAAATCCTCAATCCCAAGCACATTAGGGCTCATCTTCTCAGTTGGTGAAGAGTACAAGATCCCTTTCCCGGAAGTAGTCGTTTCATATCTATTATTCTAAATAGAAAATCCTGGCCTCGATGGATTTTCTAGAATTTTTATCTCAAAAGTGTGCTACAAAAAACCGCACACCATCACCAAACCCTGCCTTTTCTTATTTAATACGCTTTAAGCGTATTTTCTGTTGAGTCCTTAAAGATGAATTTACCCTTTGGTATCACCCTGTAATCACACTGTGACAGAGTGTGCTAATTACAGTAATCACTTAAACCACCAAGCTCAGCTTTAAACTGGACCTAAAAGTTATTAAACCTGTGCGTTTAAGAAACCGAGCGATAAGCCCACTTACTCTAGCATTTTTACCTAAACATCAAAACATATATCAGTTTGGAAGTTTAGATTTTATCGGCGAAGAGAAATAATGTAAAAACACAGCCAGTAATTTGAAAACCTACATCAAACTCTTGGATTCTATTAACATTTTAACAGGCCTAGACGCAAGATGGAATTATTCATACCATAAATTCTTAACCTATTTAAACCACCCACAAAAATTATATGTTTAGAGGTACGTAAAGCGAATGTTCACAAACAGATGAATATACTGAAGACATTTGGTGTTATCTAATTACGTGATTTCCCTTTGTAATGCCATCATCCTATCAGGTTATACCTTAAAATTTGGCCCAAGAATATCCTCACGACGATTTAGAAAACCCTCTGATTGATTTGATCTTCTTAAATTCGCATCAGTTTCTATAAGATCCGCTTTCCTAGTTTCTTACCCTAGACCCGTACGATAATTCATAATTTATCTACTTAGAAAACAATGGCAAAGAAAGTATTTATGGCAGGTGACCCCTGGAATTGTAATTACTTTGTACGGACTAGGATATTCTGTAGCGGTTTGACTTTTTACAGTATATAGTGCTTAACTTTGAATGTAATTTAATTATGAGACACCCGCAAACTATATTTCATTGTCGCATATATGATATACATATATAGAAAGGCACTTACTTTCATGCATAAGCCATTTTAGTAGAAATATTTTAATATACCAAAATATCATGGACCCTCAAAATAATTTATTAAATGTATCCGCTTGGAAGTTGTTCTTATATTATATTTTAATACTTCCCTGTATTTATATTTAACCTGGTGAACCACGTTCAATATTACATTATTAATATAAATTGTATTTATCAGAATTATTAAACACATGATTCTGTTTATACCAAACAGAAATTTTAATTTTAATTTAGCCTTAATTATGCTATCACTCATAGAAAAGCGAAAGATTAATATCCTTTTGGTTACCTAAATTAAAATTTTTAAAATGTAACTTTCTTTTTAATTTAATCAAAAAATTTCATCATTAACTTTTATTTTTAGTGCAAGTAATAAATATAATGCTAATACCTATATATATTTACATAATAAACTTATTCTTTAAGGTATAAATATACCTCATTATTAGGATCGTACTTATTTATTATAAGTAAAATATTTAACTTAGATAATAACACAATTACCTTTTTTACCTCACAAAAAATTCAATATATATCATAACCTATATTCTTGTTGCTCATGCTTCGTCCATAACCTTCTATTTTGTTACTAATTTATTAGTAATTTCGAATTGATTTCTGAAGAATTTGTAAAAAAAAAGGTTTTTTTTTTTTTTATTATATCCTTATTTTTAACTTTCTTAAATAAATATTTACATGTCTGTTAAGAGTTTTAAATAAAACAGTTCCCAGGTTTCAGGCTAATGAAAAAACCATGTTTTTAAACATACGTAAAACTTCAAAAAAGCGATAAAAATAACTTCTCGACCAATCCATAGAAGGTCAAATAGAGATAAAGGTTACTCCCGTCCAGATCAAAGAAAAGGTAAACATTTCCCTCTTACCTGCTTTAAAGGATCTTACCGATCCAGCCAATGTTTCAGTTTGAAATATATTTAAATAAAAATAATAAAAACATTGAATTCTCGATTCTTGTGTCTATACTGGAATTACCTATTGACCTGGTATTAGGCTTAAATCAAGCCTGGGATACAAAAAGGCTTATCTAAATTTAGGGGCCTAAATTTAGCCTAACGTAGTTATTGCACGACATTTTACAACAGCATGTTTCAGTTTGAAAATATATTTTTGACCTGAAATAGGTCTAAATCGCCCGGGAATACCAAAAAGGATTTATCCTAATTCTTTAAGAGAGGACCTAGTATGTTATTTAATAACCACACATTCTTACATGATGTTATTGTGCTATGTTATACGTATCTGTTAAGGAGTGCGGGTTGTTGTGTTTTCTCGTAGTGGATTGTCAATGTCCAATTATAGTATTAATTTAGGATATATTTATTATAATAATAATAATAATAATAAAAGGAAATCCGAGATTATATTGAAAAACCTTTTGAATATTTTAGTTTACTGTAACAATAATTTATAAATTATATTATAAAATTATATAAAAATGTGACTTTAATTTGTTAAAATTTTTATATTAAATAAGAAACTTTAAGAAAGATTTTAAAATAAAAATACATATTAGTTAATGTTATAGACAAGTATAAAACATTATATTATATTATGTTAGTATTTTTATCCACTTTATATTACTATGAAGCTAAAGATGATGTAAAAGATTCAGTACAGCTTCAATTAGAATTACAATGATTACGCCTAGGCATTATACTTAGAAGTTGGCGGTTTGGTGGTTAGAGGGGTGGCTAGGGGCTGCCTTACTGAAATTCTTAATAGTACTGATTTTTTGAAGGCTTTTTATAGCTTTTATCAGAACTAAAATTTATTATTAGTATTATTAATAAAAATTTCATATAATTTATTATTTTAAGTAAAGTTAATATATAATTAACAAAAAAACATTGAGATAGTTATTAAAAAATTTATAAACAACAGATAAATATAATTATTATTATAATCATAATAAATAATTGAAATACAAAATTGAATTAGAATATATATTTCCAAACTAGTAGAAGATATATGAAAATAAAACTCTCTCTCCCTATGAATTTATAAATTATTGAAAATAAAGTATAATATAAAAATGTACGTGATTTAAATTAAATTAACATAAAATTATGTATTATTTATTAAATTTAATATACGTTATATTTTTTGAATTAATTTCTTATTAGTAAGAAATATTTTCTGGTTCGGGATGTAAAGTAAATCTAAGTGTTGTGAAGTGTAACGTAAATACCTGATAAGATGATGTGGTCTTGATAGTGACTGAACTCAGATCGTAGTTAGAGATATGCTTTTATTATTAATAGTAATTAAAGATAATTATCATCTGTGTGTGTGTAGAGATGTAAGTAAAATTATTCTTTGCTCCGTGAGGTGAATAAAGTTATTTAATGTCTGACGTGCGTTAATTTTGGTTGTAGGGCGGAAAACCCTACTGTAAAGTAAATTAAATAATTCTGTCTGTGTGTAGATGTTAAGTGGTGACGCTTTGTGATAAATGTAAAAGTATAATTATACTGTGTGTATAGATGATGTAAGCATAAATCTGTTTGTTAGAGTAGTATATAGTAATTAAAATCTTAGCGTGTGTACTGTAAAATTCTAATGTAGTTTTGAGTGTAAAGTTAAAATCTGTGTGTTGAGTGTGTGGTGTAAGTGTGGGTTATGTTGTGAGGTGTGTGTTGTGTGTGAGTGTATGTTGATGTGTGTGGTATTAAAGTGTAATAAAATTTGTAAAGTAGCTTAAATGGTAAATATGTAAGTTATTTAGTGCCATAATTTAAGTTGAATAGTGTGTATAAAGTGTCATTTAGTGAATGTGTGTATTAATATCATAGTGAAGTGTGGATGTAGTGTGTGTTTGTAGTTGTGTGAAATTTTGTGTGACCAATACGTGTGTTTAAGGTAAATGTAATGTGTCTTTATGCAGGTAAATAGTTTAAGTGGCATATGCTGAAGTAGCTAGGTTGTATCTTATAGTGTCTAGTGCATGTGTGTAAAGTCGTAATCATATGTGAATTGTGTGAAATAATTTCTAAAAATAAAATATTATATACATTATAAGGACTTGAAGTAAAATTATATTACACTTAATTAGATTATATTTATATAATAATAAATATAAAATAAAAATAAATATAAAAATATAATAAAATAATATTAAATTTATATAATTAAAATTAATAATAAATAAATATTAAATAATAAATAAATAAATAAAAAGTATTAAAATTATATAAAAAAATAAAACATAATTTATTAAAATTAATATAGAGTTAATAAACAAGTAATAAATATATGAGTTTAAAGCAGTAAAGCAGAAAAAGTTATTAAAGACAAGTAAAGACTAGAAAGTAATAAAGCTAGTTTAAGTTTCGGTTAAGTTAATAGGCAGTAAAGGCAGAAGAGTTATGACACGACAGGTTTAAGCAGTAAACAAAGCAACTAATCCTTCGTTCGCTATGTAACAACTACGTACCTTGACTTTAACTGAGTTTAAGCTGACTTTAGGGAAGGTATGCTCAACATCGATATCCATAGGAGTTAAAGCAGTAAAGCTCGGGAAAGTTATTAGGAGCAATAAAAGTAAACTAGAACAAGTTTCAGAGCATTTGGTAAAGCAGTAAATACACAAGCTTTATAAACATATACCTAAAATCAATCTCCTTAGAAGTGTTAGGATAAGGGCACTTTCAATATAAGCATTGTTCTACTTGCATTTTTATCTGAGAATTTAACTGCTATAATATGGTAGATTGTATTTTCTGTTATACTTTGAATTTTTAAGACAGTTAACAGTGAGAATTATAACAGTAAAATGCAAGAAAGTTAAAGGCAGATGAAACCATGAAGTTATTCAAGACAGTAAAGTCTTAGTTTAGAAAAAATAAGACAGAAAAGCATACTATTTTGCTTAAAGTCCGGTTAGGTGATTTTAGTACACCTCTATTGTAATAATTATTCTGATTTTACTGCGTTAACAAGTATGTATAAAGTTACATCTTTGTTTTGGGTTAATGGAAAATCTTTACTTTGTCAAAATAATGAATAAGGGTAGAGGAATATTAGAAAAATGTCGGATCTAGGAGCATACGGGTAGCGATTCTCTCGGTTTTTTCTTTCTTAGGATATTCAATATAATCTTAAAAGATTTGAGTCAAATTAAAAATGATGATAGCGAGTAAATCATATCTAAAGAGTTGTCTGTAATCGATATTGTAAATAATTGTTTAAGCGTTCGAGATAGAATTGTTTTAGGATGAGATTACTCGCTTTATTTAGACATTAGATTAGGAAGAGGTCCATTATAATTGGAATGGACATCGATAAGTTAGTGTTGGTAATATATTTATATATTCACAATGCCCTCGGGGCCACAGGTAATATTGCCGTTCTTTTCTGGGCTCGGTCGACAACGGAGGGAGAAGCGGCGCACCCGGGAGAAAAAATGTTTCGACGGGGCGGCGGGGGACGCAGGCGGGGTCGCACTGCGGGTGCGGTTGTGTTTGTTTTCAGCCTTTTTCAAGCGGGTGGAATTGTCCCCTAGAAGCACTGCTGAGCACCTAGTGGTATGCTTCTGGGATTGAAAAAACTAGGGAAGACCCACTTAAACTCATATTAGCTATTGTAATTCTTTATTTAGTGTAGGATAGGGAAAAAAGGCTAGAAGAAAAGAGTTAGAAAATGCTATTTCAATGCGTGAGGCAATCCAGTGACATGCTAAATGTTAGAGATTATTGGGACAAGTCCATAAATGCTGAAAAGGCGAAATCGAGGCTATTCAGAGTTCGAGGCATCAATGATGAGGCAATCAAAGTTTGGAGGCACTCAAAGTATGACATACGGCATCAAAAATATCATCAGGATGGGGCCCGAGTTGCGAGTGGTCCAAAAAGAGGGGTTCATTTTTTGGGCTCTGGGGTCAGCAATTCCGTTGGGCCAGTTTACCCAGTGGCTTATCGCAACGGACGATGGATAAGTATATAACAGCTGGAAGAGAGGAGGGACATACTTTATAACGTGTTGTCATAAGACTAGAGAAGCGAGGAAACTGGTAACAGGGTGTATACCAAGTTTAGAATTACCCAATAGGGGGGCTTTTAAACACCTGAGGGGCGGGCAGAGGGGCGAATTCCTGGAATACATACATGACAAGATTGGCTTGGGGTTAAGGAATAAAATTCGAAAAAAGAGGAATCATTAATCGCCATTAATTCTGCTGTAAAAATTGAAAGGGATGGGAGGGTATGCGAGGTTTATATATATATATATATATATATATATATATTAATATATTAAGTATATATAATATATATATAATATATATATTTATAATTATATAATATATATATATATAATTTATATATATATATTATAATATATATAATATATCTATATATAAGGCTTGGGTACAAGTACTTTATGAAAACTGCACCAAGGAAAAAAGAAGAAAAGAGGTAAAAAGAGGCCAAATGAGCAGTTTTGGAAAGGAGAGAATGGGGACTTCAAGGGAAATAAGCAGCTCTCTGGGAGGAAGCGCGAAAAGTTAAAGGGGAACCTGCTTTAGAATAATGAATAGGGATGGTGCTTTGTAACTGAAGATATGATGCGAGGGAGGTAGCACAAGAACATTCGAATGCTGTATAATTTAACAAGTAATGAAGGAGGTAATAGTGAATGGTGCATCGGTGTTTGATGCGGAGATGTTCAAGAAGGAATATGTATTTGGGGAAGAAGTCATTAGCAAGGAGGAGGTAATGAATTAGAGTGAGAAAGTAAAGAATGGTAAATCTGGCAGGTATAGATGAAATTAATGGTCGAAATGATCAAGAACGGAGGTGAGATGGTGATTGATTGGATTAGGAAATTGTGTAATAAAGCATTTTATGGAGGGTATAGTTCCATGCTAACAAGGTAACAACTTACCCTCATATATATCTATCTAAACTCAACAGTACTCTACTTCCAGGTTAAGATTTAATTGCACCAGCCACCCTTCCCTGCCATTTCCAACTTTCGATTTTTGAAGCATACCATCATATATTAAAAATATTAAACTCTGAACACTTTTTCCAGCTGCTCACCATCTAACATAACTTCACACGAGAACTGTCCTCACTCACACCAAAACAATACTCTAATTTATGTTTACTTTCAAACCCTCCTTTTACCACCCTACCAAATCTCTCTACCAATCCTCTCAACCTCTCTGGATTCACCACAACAAAACCAAACATCCTCATATAGGTGGGAACCTACCACTCTCTTCTCATTCTCCATCATCAACACCATTCCTGCCACCACCCACCATCTAAATTTTTCCATAACAAAGGAGATAACTCATCCCTGCCTCACTTCACTATTATTAAACAACAACTTTCAAATAATACATAAACTTTTGTTCAATCAGAAGC
This sequence comes from Trachelipus rathkii, assembly GCA_015478945.1. Taxonomy (NCBI): domain Eukaryota; kingdom Metazoa; phylum Arthropoda; class Malacostraca; order Isopoda; family Trachelipodidae; genus Trachelipus; species Trachelipus rathkii. The sequence goes on along the minus strand of JABUQX010027319.1, from coordinate 20,568 downwards.
TTACCACCAACACCTACCATAGAGGTTCCCTATTAATCATATCATATGCTGTTGCAAATTATAAAACCTAGATACAATTTATTCTTCTCATTCCCAAATCATTTGTTCAATGTAAAAAATTTGATCCCCACGTCCCCTACCACTTCTAACCGCACCTTGTTCCTCACTAATAGTCCTTCAGTCACTCGAACGCACTCTTTCGACAAAACCAGCATATATCTTCACTACAACACTCAAACTAATTCCCCTATAATACCTACAGTTACCTAATCCTCATTACCCTTATATAAGGGTACTATTACTGCTCCCCTACAATTTTTTGGAACTATACCCTCCATAAACGCTTTGTTGCACTAACTTCCAAATCCAATCAATACCATCCATATATATATATATATATATAGTATATAGGTATATATATAATATATATATAATATATATTATTTTTAATATATATTATAAATATATCGTAAATGAATTTTTTTAGAAGAATACAAAGAAATAGCAGGTAGTGAGAATAAATATTTGTTAAGTTTAAAAAATGCCAAAAATACTTGCCAAGCAGGGTTGGTGATTTTGATTTTTTTTAAAATCAAAAAAAACAATCATTTTGATTTTTTTAGGCACAAAATGCCTTTTAAATTATATTTGATTAAAATTAGTATTTAAGAACTAACTTTTGAACCTTATTAATAATAAGTTATAAATTAATTATTATTTACTTTAGTTTATGTTATTAAATTATATATAACTGATACTACTACGAGGTAATTAATTTTATTTCTTTTATTGAAAAATGATTTGAAACTATATTGAATGAATTTGCTCATTATATGAAATATAGTTATTTTTCAGGAGATAACTTGGCACTTTTTCAAATTTTCACATGTTTTACCAAAAAAAAATTTGCCTAAAAATAAAATAGAGTTCATTTTTTCATAAAAAAAATCAATTCATTTAATCAAATGATTAAATAAATTTTATCGTTTTTTTTTAAAAAAACTGTTGTCAAATTTCAAGAAAATACAATGACCGGGCAGTTTATTGCCAATTTTACTGTTGCTTTTAACCCAATCCGATATATATATATTATTAAATATATATATATAATAAAAGTGTATATATATTATATATATTATATATATTATATATATATACTATATATATATATATATAGATAACTGCTTATCCTTCTACACCTCATTGCAGTGTGATAGTATTGATAAAAAAACCCCTTAAGTAATTCAATCTGCTGATTAAACTAAAACATTCAAGTGAAATTACTTAAGGGGTTATTTTATCAATACTTATCACACTGCGATGAGGTGTAAGAAAGATGAGCAGTTAATCTTATCAATATATATATTCCCCGGTTAATAAGTATTTCACTCTGTGCAGTGCTCTGTTTGACCCAACGCCGATTGTGGACGGGAAGAGAGCGTTGTGGTTTCATGTTTGGTGGGTGATATTATTCACTAGGAACATTTCTCACGTTTCTTTTAGTCCATCAGGCGTAGTCATCAAACACTACGCAGCGCATTGAAGACGCCCATACGCGTGGAGCCCGGCATGAGGGCACGCATATGGTTGTTTAATTACTGGGTTGTATGTATGGAGAGTTTTCTATAGATCTGGATGGTGCTGTAGAATATTATCACGATTACGTTACGATTAGAGTGGCTGTAACAGCGTAGGATCATCACCCACGTATGAGGTTGATGTATAAGTCCGGAGAGTGCTATTATCGATTTGGCGTCGTACTGCCAGTGTCGACTGAGTATATATCTATATATAATATATGATAATATAACTAATAGTATATTAGAATCATATAATGATTTGTCTAATTTTTTTTACCTTAGATTTTTTATTGTTTAGATAAACTTTTGAGTGCTTATAAAAGTAACTGTTAAGAAAATGTTATATTAGGTCATGCTTTCGGCAAAAATTAAGAGAAAAGAGAATTTGCGTGCTCTAGATAAGCCTTTTTTTTTCTAAGCAATTTTTTTCAGTCGCAAAATGTGAAGGTTTTTTTAAGTCATTTAGAATGTAGTCATTTTAAGGTCTAAATTAATGTATTTTCTAGTGTAATTCTGATTACTACTTTGAGCATTTCCATACATCGTTTATAGTCGCATATGTAAAATCTCTGTATTTTGGGGTAAACATTTGTAACAATCGATTTTGAAGCATTTTTGCCCTCTCTGCTGGGGACGAAATTAATTTTACGATTTAGTTTTTGAGTAGCTGCAGATTTATGGGCTAGTATAAATGTTTTGGTTAAAATATTGTGCACATAACTTCGTCAGCGGCAGCCGTAAAATAAATAGAATGTGATTTAAATAAAATATTCAATATACCTACCAAAGGTCTTCAAGAGAAGATAAAAATACCAACCTGTGAAGGTCGAGGAACAAGCAGAAAATAACAACCAACTGCATTCCCAGCTAACAGGAAATTGCCTCTTCGTTTATGATTGGTGAACCAGCAGTCGCGAACAGTCCCACTCATGAAGAATTGTCTCCTTTTCAGAAACCACGAATAATAGAATCATAGTCATCAAAACAACCAGTCTCACAAAGACTCCTTTTGAGGGAGTTCCTAACGGCGACCCTACAAGTAGTAGTTCCACCAGAAAATAAGTTCACAGATGATCGAATGCAACTTACACTCTACAAACCTCATCTCCCTGGTAAAGGAAGTAGACAAGAAACTGCAGCAGTTTCCAGCAGATGACCACATAAAAAAAATCTAAGACAGATGTAGACAGTGATGATGCAGCACAACACAATGCCACTGTTAATACCTAGGCTTACCAGTCTCAGTTCAAGATAGCTGATTCCATCATTGCTCATATCAATTTCAAGATGAGCAAACCTAAACAGAATCTCAAAGAACATGTAGGCATGGTGAACAGGAAAAAGTTCATATGCCGTTAATCCAGGCCTCCGCGCAAGCCTCACGTTAACAAGGACTTTGCAATACACACCAACTTAAGGATTGTCACAATGACCGAAACTTCAGGCAATAAGCATATAGAACTTAATACTTAGTAACTAAAGATTAATTAACTAATGATAAACTAAACTTAGTTAAAATAACTAATATAGTTGATAAACACTATGACCGTGTGAAATTAACACTGACACACCCTCCTCGATAATCACCCATACTACTATGACTATGGATGGGGATAACTTTAAAGAAAATATAAATTCATATGAGTATATATTGGGTTATTTTGGAAGAATGCGAGCAAGAACCAACTGTCAACATTGTGACATGTCGTTTATCAACTGGCTGGTAATTTCATGCACAGATGTAGATCAATCCACCTTTTGATCTCACCTTCTCAGACAGGCACTCCATCTTACTGACAGTAAGGAACATCTTTTAGTCAAAACCAACCCGTGCTAGGACGTGTTCTTAACAAAATATATTCAGCTGCATATTAATTTAGTGTAAAAGTATGCCAGCTTTTAAGGGGAACGAGTGTATGTATGCCTCACAATGTCAAAAATTGGTAAATTCTTAGAAATAGCTTTTGTACGTATATAAATACAGGAGATTAAAAAAAAAATTGTATTCTCTGTAAACTGATAAATTTGGTTCATTTTTTGATTTGATTTTTTTAAGTAGATATATATTTTTAAACATGATACATATTTTCCCGATTTTGTATGTATTTTTGTGACATTGTGTATTCTATCGATTTTATATCTTACTGTAAAGTCTGATTTGGTTAATATTTCCCCTATTTGGTATGTTTTAAGCTCTCTACTGAAAAGGACAGAATGATATTTATGGTTTACTATATAAATATCAAAACCTAGTTTTCTACAGAGCTCATTTTTAAAACAAACAGTAAGATAAGGTGAATCTATAAATTCTAGCCATCTTTGTATCAAGGGCATAAATAGAGTTATCCAAAAAATGGTACCTGAAACGCTAATGCGTAAGACACTAGTCATTTTCTAAAATACTGAAAACAAGTTGTTTCAGATGACAGAAAGAAGAGGTATATATATAAATACCATACATATTTATTAATATATATATATATATACTATATAACTATATATGTGTATGCATAAATATTTAGTTTGTATGAATATTTATATAATACTATAGTTTGCATTATGTGTGCAAACGTAACCAAAACTAATATCATAGTAGCGAACTGGATTAAATAAACTAATCTTAAAAAACCTATATTGAACAATGAATGTACCAAAGTCCATGCATGAAAGTTTTAAAAGCTTAAAAGAGCAATCTAAAACTAATTTCAAGTGTGTGGTTGAGAGCGTTTTAGTGCCCAATTGGAATGCCAACTTTTGGAATATATCAAAAAAAATCTACCACAATGTGTTCTTAGTAAAAATATCAGCTCATTTGCTTTACCAAATTTTTCAAGAAAAAATAAAATTAGTTTTAAGAGCAATAAGTGCCAATAACATTTTCACTTAAAACGCATTATGCTGGTTATCTTTGATAAATTGGTGTGGTGGAACTCAATTTGAGTAATTACTTTTATATTCCTTGTAGATTGGATGAAAAATTATGAATCTCCAAATTCCCCTGGCCTTGACAAGTAAATTGTCCAGAGAATTTTGACATTTAAAAGCTCAAATATTTTTCAAAAACTATATTTACAGAGTTTTGTATGAGATTGCTTTAATAAGGAGAAAATTCGACAGTACTCTTCATCAACAACGAATTCTAAAAAAAAAAAAAAAAAAAAAAAAAAAAAAAAATTTCAACACCTTGTAGAAAAAGTGTACAATTATTAAAATTTGTCTCTTTTATAATCTTCAATGATATGGTAAAGATGGAACAATTAAATTTTTTTTTTAAAAATTAAACCATAGTTATAGGTATAACTTCCAACAAAATTTCAAACTAAGTAAATTGTCTTCCCCCACTAAATATCATCCAAAATAACATTTTCACCATAAATTATTTCAAAATCAGTGAAGGAATATTTTTAAATGAGATGCAAAATTTTTTTCCGAAAGCTCTACCTTACTATGTGCTTGACATTAATTACTTGAGAATATGTCAGAAATTAGCAGAACGAAATATAATAGTTAAACTAATTCACTGGATTAGAATAAAATTTTGTAGAAGCTAATACAGATAAGCTAATACTACCACACCTACACAATTTGAACAGCTTGTAAAAGTTTAAAATTTCTTTTGCATTTATCTTTATTTCATTTAAATTCTAGTAGAACATTGCATAAATTATCACAATATGGTGTAGTTTTAAACAAATTGGTTAAGTAAAGACAATTTGCCCTACTCGGCATTTGCCATAAACCAGGAGACCTTATAAAATGCACCTTCCTTAAAGGTTCTTTGCTGGGCACAATTCATTTTCTAATCTATATAAATAATTCTGATGAAATAATAATAGGCTTTCAAAGCCTAAAGGGATACTAAATAAACTGACTACATCTGGTGGAACTTCGGAATGTTGGGAACTTTGGTTTTAAACAGTTCAGCATGACCTAGACAAAATTAACTAGTTTGACTGATAGGTAGCAACTGAATTTCAAAAGTAAAAGGAAGATGCCTCACATTGGTAACCCACAAGGATTTCAAAGGGTACAAGTAGAAAATGATTGTTGAGGAGAGCCTTTGACAAAGAACTTGGGAATGGTTATTAATAATTTGAAAATGTCAGCAGTATTTGTAAGCTTAAGAAAATGTGAAGATACTGTAATAACCAATGTTGCTTATAAGAGTAAAAAGAGGTATGAAGCAAGCTCTATCAAAATTTACAGTAATTTGAAAAAGCAGCTGACAGAAGACATGAGGAAACAACGGGTTGATATTGCTAATGAAGTTCTACATAGCTTACAAAATGAGTTTTTCAACATTATGAGATTGAAGAAACTGGCAAGTTTTCAAAGAAAGATTTCTGAGAGGGTATGACTCAGGTTGTAAATGATAGAGTGTCACAAAATTTTTTTTGATAGATAAAGAGTTTCTCGGATGGCAGAGAGTTTGCTAATTGTAACTTAAAATAGGCTGAATAGGTATACAAATGATTTGGGTATTATATACTTAACAGGCATTTTAATTTCATTTCTTTATATTCCAATCTTAAATGATGCTTTGCTTTAGAGTGGTTGTAATGTAAAATAAGTAATATATAATATATATATATATATATATTATATATATATATATATAAATATATATATATAATATTAATATATATATATATATATATATATTATTATATATATAATATATATATATATCAGCTCCATATTCAAGTGGAGCCAGTGCTCCCCTTCAACCATCTTCAACTTAAACATTTGGTACACATTTCTATTGCCCTGACCAGTGGTTTTCAAACTGGGATGTGTCTTGAAATACCAGGGTGCATGACAAGATGCTGGAAAATACGTTTTATCTTTAGTAATTTTTTTTACATTTCAAAAAATTTATATATTATATATATATATATATTTATATATTATAATATAATATATATATATATTATATACGATAATATATATATATAATATATATATATATATATATATATATCATTGTGAATGGAAAATATTTTTTATTCATGTGGGGTGAAGTGAAAAAAAATATTGGGAAACCATTGCTCTAGAACCTAAAGATGTCAATTTTAGTCCCAGAACTCATTCCCCAAAGAAATAGGGGCCCTCCACAAAATGTTGAAAATGTCAAATTACAAATCACTTTGTGTTAATTTTGAGAAACTTAAAAGTGGATGATATGAAAATGATGGATATACACTTTTAAACTTAAAAAAACTGAAAGGGTGAAAGTTACTTTTTTTTTTTTAGCAAATTAAATATAAGCAAATATATAGCAAATAAAAATAAGTATTGATACTTAAACAATTGCATTTCATTAGTTTGTATTAAAAGTTTCATGCACTCATAATAGCTTCTTTTATGAGATTAATTATAGACTAAGCATAGCCCACAAATTTCTTAAAGCCAAATTTACCTTTTTTTGAACTTTTCTTGATTTTACCATCATTTGAAAGCACATTTTTTTCTATCAGTTCATACTAGTTTATGTTTGGTGTCTTTTGATACAAGGTTAAAAAATTTACATAAAATTTGTTAAATATTCATGCTGAAAGAAACGTCAATTGCAATTTAGTAAGTATAACATCTTAAAACTCGGTTCAAATGGCATTGGTATATTTGTCATAAAATTGTTAAACACATTTAAGTCCACTCTGTTGTCTGACACTCCTTTTACATCACATTGTTGGTAAATAAATTCCAAAGTTTTCATTTTTGCACAATATAAATTCTCACTTCATAATTAACCTGTTGTTTCTTCAACTCAAGTGTTTTTATTTCATTGCAGGAAACCAACAAATTATGAAGTAAAGCAAAAGTAGCATTACAATTAATGGTTTATATAATTTTTTTTTTTTATTAAACTCTCAAGTAGAATGGATTCAGAATAAACAATAGACTTATGTTTGTATACTGTTGGATTTTTGAAGAACTCGAGTGTCATTTGCCTACTTTTAGTCTCAAAAAGGGGCTAAATTAAAAGGACTTGAGCAAAGTCATCAAGAACTGTTGGCTAAACAGGGGATTTTTTTTTTTTTTTTTTGATTTACCATCATGAACAGGAATTTTTATCCAAAATTGAATTTTTAAAGAGATACCGTATTCCTGCAATCCATTCGATTAGCAAAACCATCATATAAAAAAAAGCTTAAGAGCTCTAAATGTCGCAGTGGCTTACAAGCTTAAGTTTTACAAATGAAAATTTGGCCAAAGTTGTTTAAAGGATATATTAGAATTGCTTTCCTCAGGCCCTTTATTAGCACCATTAACATCACAAACACCTAATGATGATGAACATAAAGATGTGGAAGACGTAAATACATGAATAACATCCCTTGGGGTTTCTTTAAAAATTCAGAGGGTTAGTAAATGAGACTAAAGGATATGCAAAATGTAAAGTAACAGGTTTAAGATTCAAAAAAATTGCTGTTGCTTGGGGGGTTAATCCTTTGCAAAGGGTAGCAATTTGTTGAATAATCGTCAAAATTGATTTAGATCTTTTGAAAAAGCTTAAAATTAATGTCAACCAAATCATTCAGAAAAGTAGCAGATTCTAACACCCAAAAGATAGTCCATTGAGAAGACCATGGCCAAGTTTGATGCTTCACAAAGAATGGTAAAATCAGCCAGAAAATTAAAGGTAGATGGTGAGGTCTTGGCAGTTCCTCATAAAAAAGGGGAAAATTTTTTCTTCTGATATACAAAATTAGGTTGTCAATTTTTTCAAAGAGGAATTCAGTAGTCTTTGACCTGGTAAAAAGAACTTTCAGTGAGAATTATAAATGAAAGTCCAAAATAAAAGTCACCTATAAAATTAATCAATTTTGAGGGAAAATTTTATTGCTTTTAATTTTGGTCCTGGAATCTGGAATGAACTCAGTTTGTGTGTGTGTGTGTGTGTGATTTACCAAAAAATGTAAAGCTGATGCTTGGAAGTAGCATTATTACAGAAGATTATAAACTTTATTTCAAAAACTATATGACCGGTCAAAATACTGCATGCTTCATTGATGTGACAAATGTCCTGGCCAAAATTAACTTCAAAAAACATTTCTCACAGGTTTACAATGAATTTGATCCAGAAGAAACTGTTGAATTTAAGCAGGGAGTACAAACAGATCGTACATCACTTGATACAAAAGTTAATTACTTGAGGATTTCACTGCAGAATTGGCAACAAAAATCAGTCTCTTGAGCAGCTCATCACTATATTTCAAAGCAATCAGTTTCACCATCTTAAAACTTAAAAAATAATTTAGCATAACCTATGGAGATCATTGTGTTAATGGATTTTCTGAAACTACTATTTAGTGTCCAAGATGCAATTCAAGATTCACTGAGGAAAATAGTCTTGGCAAAAACTGTGCATCTTTTGCTGTTATGTTTCTTGATTTAACAAGTATAAAATGTATGAGCACTGCATAAGTTTGATACCTTTAAAGCATGATACGTTGTCACTTTTTTTTTTGACAAGTTAGGACTACTTAAGGAATGGACGGGAAGAGGTACCTAACTTTTGAGGGTAGCAATCATCAATTCCATGATTTTTCAGTTTTAATACTTATGGCGTCTATTATTTTCAGGTGTGGGCTGATGTGAGAAAAAAGGATTAACCTTGAAATGATAGTCGTGATTCATCAAAGTTTAAACTAGTGATTTGTCCAAATACAGGATGTTGTTAGATTAGGAAATAAGCTCAATGTTTTTGGTGATTGTTTAATTTAATTCGTATTTTTCTATTTCCAGGTAAGGGGACGGTTGCACATAGCCAGGTTTATCCACAATTCTTTTTTAATTTGGATATTTTCACTAATCTACCTTTTTTTCTCAGTAAAATTTAAATAGTTATCCGAAATTATACCCAAAGGTTTATATTTGCATGAATCAGTACATCAAAAATGTAGTTCAACATTATATAAATTGAAAAAAAAAAAAAAAGTATAAAATAGCTTGGATTTTTTGTTATACCCGAAAATAGAAGTTCAATGGTAAAAAATTTTTTTTTTTCAGGCATAGTCTTTCCGACTATTTTTCTGGAATACAAATAGATGATCTAAATGAAAAGTGTGTATCTCTCCCAATTTCTAAATTTGTAAAAATTTAATTCTAATCAGAAAAATAATAAAAACGTCATCAATTATTTGATTTTTTTGTAATTTTTTATACAAAACTAAAAAAAATCTCAACATTATTATATATCTGATTAATACAAAAATTTTCAGAGCATGTATATTGGGGAAACATTATTTTTTAAGATAATTTTTTTGTATACGAAACACGTTTGCCGCTGTATTCATGGTAAAACATTTTAAAAAGCTTCTGTGAGTAGCAGGCAAACCATTGGGGGCACCCCCCTTACAGAAAATTTATCTAAATAAAAGATGTATATGTAAGTTATATAGGCCATAAAAATTTCATTCTTATCAGATAATAAAAATTGTACATAACATCAATCATTAAAAGAAAAAACGTGCCATTCTGTTAATGAAAAACCATGAAACTTAATTATTATTATTATTCATACAATCAGTTTTGAAATTTTCAGAATTTCCTAGTTCAGGAACATTTTTTGTTTAGAGAAATTTTTTGTATGCCAAAAAAGATTTGTCGCTGCTCATGGGAAATATTTCAAAGTTTTTAAATCGATCAGCGGCAAAACTGTTGGGAATACCAAATATTAATCATCTAAAAATATGAAGTATATATCTTGTAGAGGTACACAAGCTATGAAAGTTTCATTGCAATTGAATAAAATAATAAAAAAGTTACACGCCACCAATTCTAATTTTTTATTTTTTGCTACTAAAAAATAATTTTTTTTTGTGTTAATCCCTGTATATGGGGAGTCGGAGTCGGGAGTCGGAGTCGAGCGTTTTCAGGTAAGGAGTCGGAGTCGGGAGTCGATTTCCAAAAAAGTTTGGAGTCGGAGTCGGAGTCGATAAAAAAAACCCACTCCTTTCGACTCCCAAACAATTTGTATAAACTTTTCACACAAAAATTTTGAAAAAACTTAATTGAAGTTTTATTATAAAAGACGTACAGTTTTTTTATTTTGACATTTGTAACCAATTTAAGTTGTTTATTTTTTAACTTGGTTATTAAAATGTCATTTATATGTTTATAAAATTAAAATGTTACTTTACTGCTTGTGTATTGTGCATTAAACGAATTATCAACAGCGAGCGATTAATAATAATCGTACAAAATTTAAAGTTAAGTAGAGTACATAAATGATTTTAAAATATAGAGTCACACCAATTATAAGGTAGTTGAATAAGCTTAAAGAATCGGATAGATATACTATACAATTATGTACAACAACTGTGCTTGCGCTCACGTTGGGGTTGTGTCAGCATTTCAAATATTTCCGTTCCTAATGCCGTGAATTCTAATATATATTGTAATTTTTTGGTGTGTAGACACGCGAAATATATCTATCCACCCACAACCAGTAAGTTGGTGGTAAGATAATTTAATAAAATAATTAAATTCCAGTTTGATAAACAAATAATTATTTTTTTTACGTTTGGCAGGGTTTGTAGTTTGCGAGCAAATGACCTTGATTATTTTGACTCAGCGTTATATATTATATATATTTATATATGATATTATAATATATCATATATATATATATATATATATATATATATATAATATATATAATATATATATGATATAATGATCAGTTGGCGGACTCCAGCAACTTTTTGTACTCGTGATTTCTCTCTCTCTCTATATATAATATATATATAATAATATATATATATATATAAATTAATATATATATAATATATATATATATATATATATATATATATATATTAATATATATATATATATATATATAGGCCAGCCTCTAGAAGAGCCACATCCCAGTATCGCAAAAACCAAACAGCTACGGGAAAGGAATACATTGCTTTGGAATGCTGCAAATTTTACCGAGGAAACTGTTAAAAAAAATCATATCTCAAACTACAAAAGTACAGGGAAATGAAAAATTACATTTTTGGAATCCTTGTATTAAATTTTGGTAGGAAAATGTAAAAAAAAAAAAACAAAAAAACAAAAATTGTATTTTTAAGGGGTTTGGTTACATAGTATATTTATTAATTTAATTAATATATATTATTTGTAAAGATTTACACGGCATTTTAGGGGGCTCGAGGCCGACGAGGGAATACAGGGGGACGTCTTCCATTACCCCGTAAGGGAGGCGGGGAACGCCCCGCGACACCCAAAATACCAAAGAGCGGTTCAGGGACCCTCCCGGAGGGGGGGGAATTAGTCCTACCCCGTAGTTCCCGGAAGGCCAGAGAGACCTCAACTCCTGCCATCGGTGCGGTATATCCTTGGGGTATTCTTACTTGATTTTAGATTTTCTTATTTTTTTATATTTGTTTATTGTAGTTTAAAAAAAAAAGCAAAATTATAGAAAGTCTATTTATTTTAAGGAGTAACCAATAAAAGTTCTAATAGGCTCTCTAATCAAATTACTATAATTATTAACAATAATTTTTTTTTTATTTTGTATTTTTTTTTACATTTTTTCCTATCTAAATTTTACAGGATTCAAAAATATATCCTTGTTCGGCTGTAGCGTATTCTGTAGTTTTTGAGATATAATTTTCTTTTTTTTTTTTTTGTTTTTTTTTTACATTTTCCGCACTAAAATTGGACCAGCATTCCAGCAATGTATTCCTTTTCCAGGTACCTGTTGTAGTTTTTGAGATATGGATTGAGATATTTGATTGTTTTAAACTCGATTTCACATATATATATATATTATATATATATATATATAATATATTATATATATATATATATTATATATATATATATATATATATATAAATATAGATATATATATATATATTAATATATATTATATATATTTATATATATATATATATATATATATATATATATATATAATATATATATATATATATATATAGTTCAGCCTCCCGAAATAATTTAACAATTTTAATAATAATAATAATAATAAAATAATAATGTAATAATAATAATACATAATAACAACTAATAATAATAACAATAAACAATAATAATATAACATCCTTAATATTATATTAATATTAATATTATAATTATCTGATATTTTATTAATATTATTATTAATATTATTATTAGATTATTATTAATATTTATTATTAATATTATTATTAATATTATTATTACAGAAACTTTGAAAGTTAATTATTAATATGAATATTATTAGTTATTATTAATAATAATAATTAATAATAATAATAATAATAATAATAATAATAATAATATAATATCAAAAAGACTTTTATATTTTTATAATATTTTTATTGTTTTTATTACGAATTATTGTTTATTATTGTGTTTTTCCATTGCTCTTATTGAAATTATTAATATTGTAAATTTTTTGTCAAATCAGTTTACGTTTTGGTACATAGGCTACTCTTAAGTTTAAAGGCTTTATTTTGTTAAAAAGTGTAAATATTGATTATTATTGATTATTAGAAAATTATTAAAATTTATTGTCATAATTCTTTTTTTTTTTCAATGTTTATTTAGCATATAACGATGAAAATAAAGTTTTACATTAATTTGGAAAAAATTCACGTGCCATTTTCCATTGGAGTTGGAGTCGGGAGTCGATTGTTTCTAAAATCGGAGTGGGGAGTCGGGAGTCGGGAGCCGGTTGTTTTTAAAATCGACTCTGGGCAGTCGAAGCGGGGAGTCGATCTATTTTTGTCTCGACTCCCATCCCTGCCTTTAATCAATACCAATCAGTTTGTTTATATACTACTAGGCAGGTTCAAACTTCTTTTGTTTAGATAAATGTTTTGTAAACTTGAGGGCTTTGCTGCTTCCAAAATCTTAAAAATTTTGAAAATTTTCCCATGCACAGAGGCAAATTCCGTTCTCCATACAAAAAAATTTTAGACAAAAAATGTATCTTCCCTAACTATACTAGCCCAGAAAGTTTCCTGCTGATCGCATGAATAATAAAATGGTTAGTGATTTTTATTTTGACTTGCCAAAATTGAACACCCCCTGTATATTGTGAATAAAATATTTTTTGCCTATTGAAAATACCCAGACCATTCAAAAGAGCATTCAATTCTACACTAGAAAGTGTAAAAACCTAAAAATCATAGAATTGATGATTACTACCTCCAAAAGTTAGGAACCCCTATGTGCAAGGTCCCCTTAAGTAATAAAATAAATGGTGGTAAAATAGAAACTAAAAAGTAATATAAAAGATAGAACCTGAATTTGATGTAATAGTGGGAAGAAAGAATTGCTGATGGTGGAGGGTGTCTGAATATGGAAGTGAATCACAATGTGGTGGAACAATGGAACAATAGATTAGCTTTGCGTACATATAGTGTTTGAGTAGTGTGTAGTTTAAAGGAAGTATAATTGATTTATTGGAGGTGCTTCTAGTTTTGGAAGTACCTCCATACTTTGTAGATTTGTGATTGATCAGGAATCTGCCAGGAAGTAATTGTTGCTGTTGTACAAATTGTTAAGTAATTTAAGTAAACCAAATAGGTGCTATACCTTTCTATTAGAAAGACTTAAGTTTGTTTCAGTCATTCACTAACATCTTCATATGAATAATCAACCTAGTATCTGTAAGTGTTACTCTGCTACCACACTTTTTCACTTTCTAATACAGAATTGAATGCTCTTTCGAATGGTCTGTGCATTTTCAATAGGTAAAAAATATTTCATTCATGATATGAAAGTCAAATTAAAAAAATTTGATAACCATTTTATTATTTATGCGATTAGCATGAAACTTTTGGAGTATGTATAGTTGAAGATACAAATTTGCTGCTGCACATGGGAAAAATTTCAAATTTCCCCATAAGCAGCATGAAATTCCTAGTTTAAAAACAAAAAAATGTGAGAGAGAGAGAGAGAGAGAGAGAGAGAGAAAGAGGGAGAGAAGAGAGGGAGAGGGGAGAGAGAGAGGAGAGAGAGAGAGAGAGAGAGAGAGAGCAGAGAGAGAGAGAGAAGACAAGAGAGAGAGAGAGAGAGAGAGGAGAGAGAGAGAGAGAGAGAGGAGAGACAAGAGAAGGAGAGAGAGAGAGGGGAGAGAGATGAGAGGAGAGAGAGACGAGATAGAGATTCTTTTTTTTTTTAAAGAACATGTGCAGATTAACTTTAATATTTACAGATTACAGCATATATACTTGGGAAAGACTGCAAAGATACAAATTTTATTTAGATAAATTTCTGTACGCCTAATTCAAGAAATTCTGTTGCGCATACAAAAACTTTATAAACAAAAATTAGATACCTTTTGCCCAATTAGTATATGGGCTGAAAATTTCAACTGATCCTATAAATAATAAAGAATTCCGTAGCTTCATTTTTGAGTTGCTATTTTTAAGCTTTTATAAACTACAATAGAGATAGGCATTCTTTCTTTTATAATTCATAAGAAAGTTTTTATAGTTTTTATAACATCTTTCTGGCACTAAATATTTTTGTATGTTCCAACCAATTTTGCCACTTGTAGGGAAAACTATATTAAATTTCGAAATCGTCCATGTGAAGCGGCAAAAAGTGTTAAAATATACACAATATTTTGAAGAAAATGATAGGTAGTGAGTTTTCCATTTTTAGTTGCAAAAAATGGAAAAAAAAAAAAAAATAATAACAAAAAAAAATGGGTGGGATATTTACTATTATTCATTGATAGAATTAAATTTTAATGCTTGACGAATTGGAGAACATTTTTTCATTTATATAAATTTTGTTGTATACCAGCGTTGTGCCCACGGCTCACCAGTTCAACTTCTTACCCAAATTTAGTGATGGGTAAATGCCCGGGCACTTAAGAATTGGGCAAATGCCCTGGGCATTTATCTGGGCATTTGTCCAATTTGGGCATTTTAGAGGGCATTTATACTTTTATTATATATATATATATTTTTATTTTTATTTATTTTACAGATATAATATATATATATATATGATAATTATATATAAAATATATATATAATATAATATATATATATATATATATATATATATATATATATTATATATATATATATTATTATTTATATATATATATATATCATTTCATCATCATCAATCATCACCTTCTCTCCTCAAGACTGGTGGTAAGTGCAGACATGCACCAGAAACAGAAAACGTAGCGAGAATATGACCAGTCAAAAGAAAGTCAGCCTCACCGTCCCTTTATAACTTTTAGCGAGGGAAAATCAAACTCCTGAGCTTCAAGGACTGCCGACGGCCCTCACTATGCATCTTGTCAATGTGGGGTTCGTCCTTTGGCTGTGGGAAACAACATACCCCCTCACAAAACCCCATCATTCACTCCTATCATCCACCTTTCTTCTCGCTCTCTGCAAACTCATTTCTCTCCTTCAGCATTCCTTTACTGACTCAATCACTTTTCTTCAGTCTCCAACTGGTTGATTAGCAACACACGTCACCACTATACATCCGTTAACCAACCGACTTATCATCCATCCTTTTCTACATGACCAAACCATCTAATATACTTTCATTTATTCCTCATTTTATCCCTTTATTCACAACACAACTCTCCAATACGTTCTTTCCTCATTTATCAATTCTTCTCACACCTAACAACCCCTAAGATACCTTCTGATATATTGATATTAATCATATATCTCTGTATTTCCAGACTATATTCTCATACTATACATTTAACATAGTAACAACATACCCTCCATGTAAAAACCCTAGCGCACTCAAGACTTAGTAGTCCCTTTACATCCACAACGATTTAATTGCCCAGCCACCCTTCCTGCCATTCACAACTTTCCTACACACTCTGCATCATTCATTCCCTTTCATCCAACATAAGTCCTAATATTTAAACTCAGACATTTGTTCCAGCCGCTCACTATCTAGCATTAACTTCACATCGAGGACTTATCCTCACTCACAACCAAAAACCTTACCTTACCTTACCTTACATTTACTTCAAACCCCTTCCTTTTACACACCTTACCAATTCTTCTTCAACTCTTCAGATTCGCCACACAAAACCAAATCATCCGGCATATAATAGTAGGGCACCTCCACTCTCTTCCATTCTCCATCATTCTAACAATCCCCTGCTGCGCCCATCCTCTTATTCTTTCATAACCTCATCCATATACAAATTGGAATAACCAAGGAGACATAACACATCCCTGCCTCACTCCATATTGACTATTAAAACAATCACATTGTGAACTCCCCTTTTATTCTTCACACACGTCTTGGCCAGCCTATCTCAATAGCGTATATATATATACTCAGGTAGAAGATTTTCATATATTAGTAGTATATATATATTATATATATAAACTATAACTTAAAATATATATATATATATATATTATAATATAGATATGGAATAAGATAATGGAGAATATCTAGAGAGATAATACTGCTGTAGAATAACATGAATATAGATGTGCTTTTTCGTAAACTCGATGAAATGGATTTCAGACAGAAGATGTCGGATGAGAACACTTGCGAAAATCTGCTAATTGGTCAAGTATATGGTAAGATTGATAGGCAGTGTCGGGGGTTGATGGTGCAAGAAGAAATATAGGGTCTACTTCTTGGGTTATTGACGCGAGTCACTGAGTTAAAGGAGAATGTTATGGGAAAATAGTAGAAGCTCAAATGTATATATGCGAGAATTGGTAAATCTGCAATGCGTAAGTTTAATGAAAGCTAGAGAGGGCCTATGGAAGAGTTAACTGTTGAATCATCAAGGGACGACGGTGGAGGCGAGATACGGAGGGGGTCGACTTACGCATTGGATTTTGAAGGTTGGTGACACGATCTTATATGAGTGTTTGATATCGGAGGGAGTTATCAGTATTATCTGCATCAGGAATTTTGGGAGAGTAGTAAGTCCTTAGTGAGATAGTATACCCTTATATTAAGGGTAACGGCGAGGATAGGTAGCCTGTAGAATTATAGGGAATTATTTAACTTTACTCTGAGTGTGTAGGAAATATAAATATAGCTTGGTATTTTAGCACAATCGAACGAGTGCGGTTGGAGTGACGAAGGATTGATTAGTGGTGATTAGTAGTACAATCGGTGCTCGTTTAGAAGTTGATAGAGGATGTGTGTAGATAATATCTTTGCAATGAATATAATAAGTTGAATCTTCAGGATGGATCAGATCTTAGAAAGAATTTGATTTAAAATGTTGGATATCGAGAATGGTACTTTGAGGGTTGTGTAGGTGTTGAAAGAAAGAGCGTAAATGATGAGAAATAAATAAAAAGTACATTGAGATGGTCTTGTCATATGTGGTCATAGGAAAGGATGGATGATAGTCTGTGGAGTTAAGCAGATGTATAGTGGTGTGTGTGCATGGGAATCGACCGGCGGGAGACCGAAAAAAGTAGATTGAGTTCAGTAAAGGAATGACCTGGAGGTGTAAGATATAGAATGGATGTATCTGCAGAGGCGAGAGAAAGGTGCATTATAGGGCATAATAGGCGGGGTTTTGTGAGGGGTCGTATTACTGTGGCTCCCTGAGCCCTAAAGGGTAATGAACCCTAATTGAGATATGTCATTAAGATGAGGGTCCGTCGTGGTTCCTGTGAGAAGCTTCATAGGGGTGATTTTCGTGACTGGGAAGAGTTCTCATTGAAAAGTATAAAGGGTTCTTTCTTTTCGACTTGCGGTTAAATTCGTTCTATAGTTTTCTGTTTCGTCACGTTGCATGTTGCGGGACTCTATAACCTCCAAGTCTGGAAGAGATAGGATAAGTGAGATTAGTAATGTTATGAATATATTTAAAAAAACAAATTACAATACATAAATACAAATGCTTAAAATGAAATAACTATTCGTTATTCGATTGAATTGATTTTATTTATAAAATGCAGTCAATAATATGTTATGCTGAATAATTTCGTATAAAATGCCAGTTTTTTGGGCTGGCATTTTATGAAATGCGACAAATGCCTCAATTTTATATAATAGCCTGCCCCACTGAGGTGTCATATATGCTCACAGCGTACATCATCATACCTCAAATTAATCTTTTTTTTATAACATAGAGGCTGCTATTTTTTAATTACAAGGGTGCAGCACAGAACTCAGATTCAAGCAATTTTTGAAGAGTTATATAAAATAATGTTATAATGGTAAGTTAACAAGTAAGATTGACTTTTATTATTACTCTCGGGTGGTAGTTTCTTACCATTTTAATTATTGTCATAAAATAAATGTCTTCAATAGATGGCCCCCTAAAATTACTACAACACTACTGATGAGCCGTTCTCTGTCAGATTGTTGAACAGCTAAATTCACAGTGCTGGTATATTGCGTTGACTTCAACAATTCGCTCCCTTAGCTCTTGGTAGTGTATAGTGTGGGGCAACTTCTTAAAACACCTTTTTTCTTCAGATTCCCCTAAAAAGTAAATATTGCATTGCATCAAATCAGGTGGACCATGGCAGGGCCACCCTACATCACCCGCAGAGCCAGACATTCGGGAAACATTCTTTACCAAAACGCGTGAGCGAGGTTTTGGCCTGTGGTAACTGTTAGTCCACCATCTTGTTGAACCTAAGTCCCCAACACCCAAATCCTCAGACAATCT
This sequence comes from Trachelipus rathkii, assembly GCA_015478945.1. Taxonomy (NCBI): domain Eukaryota; kingdom Metazoa; phylum Arthropoda; class Malacostraca; order Isopoda; family Trachelipodidae; genus Trachelipus; species Trachelipus rathkii. The sequence goes on along the minus strand of JABUQX010027319.1, from coordinate 1,359 downwards.
CTTCCATTTTTGGATGCTCATAACAAAAGTGTTTAACATTATGGTGAAAATCAATTCAGGAATTCTATCAAGCGACCTTCCTCCTCAATAGATATTGGGTATATTCACTAACGACCTCAAAGCGCTTAGTTTAGGAATTGAGTGGCCTTATCCTGGAAAACTCTCAAGTCGAGTTATTAATTCCCCGTATAGTGGGCAATTTTGGTTTAATTGACAGCCCACCAGGTTGACAAATTACGTGACCTCGCTTCGCTACGTGAAACGAATATGGCCTTGACCTCTGAGAACGGATTTATGTGCAATGCATCATTTAGATAAGCCCACACGTATAATTTCGTGTGCCTGGCGCATTTCTATCTGAATACACTCGTTGTTTATTTACAATTCTGAGACCTATCTTTATTTTATTATTGATGGAAATGTAAAATACATATTAGCTCCTACACACGTCCTTTCTTCAACACCTGCATTCTGGATATTCCCCAATAGAACAGGCATGCGCCGGGCGAACGCGTGCGAGGCTGATACCTCTGCCTGCTGCCTGTTTCTTACTCGTCGATCCACTAATTATCTGGTTGTTGCTGATGGCATCTGCATTCATGGACACTGTTGAGTTAATTGTTATAGCTTAGTTGATCAACTACTCAGTTTGACTGTCGAACCCAGCACCAAGATTGTGTTTATTGTGCCTAGAGTGACATGGGATAATTTACCCAGAATTGCATGAACCATCCACAGCCATGTTCAATACTATAACATGGGAATGTTGGCGGCGATAGACATCGCCTCTCCCTGACATAATACCCTACCATACAAGTGAAGCCCCAAATAACATGCTCAACTGGTTATTTGCCACCACCTTGTACTTTATTTTTAATTTTATTTCTTTTTTTTTCAATATATTGAACATACATGCTACATTACATTTTTGAGTACGATTTACTGCAAAATAGCAGTCAGAAAATTTCGCAATTCAAGTGATTGTATGAAAACTCAAAAGGAAAATTTAGATCTGCAAAAAAAACAAAAAAAATATAAATAAACACACTCTCTCTGACTATATTTTCGTTTTGTTGATTAGTCGAAAAATTGAAAAAATGGCAAGTATTATTTTAATATGAAATCCCTCTGCAAAAATCTTTTGTCCTGTTACAGAAGAAATTCACTTAATAAAGTTGCTGTAGTTAAAATTGCCAACTTGATATTTGGACATTTTGGAAGAAATTTTCTACAAGGTGAATACTTTATCAAGTCGTTTCATTCTCAAAATTGGTTTAGAAGCTAATGCCTTCTTCAGATCTTCTTTACCTAATTTCAACATATATTAGTATATTAACTAAAAAATAAAATGTTTATATT
>JABUQX010027318.1:12500-15623 GCA_015478945.1 Trachelipus rathkii | reverse complement strand
CTGCCGAAAAAATTAGGGTTCTCAAAATAGGTTCTCAAAAAATTGGGTTCTCAAAAAATAGGGTCCAAGAAATTAGGGTTCTCAAAAATTGGTTCTCAAAAATCAACTTCCTAAAAGACAAGGTAGTACAAATTTGGAGCAAATTCCCAAACCCATGAAGTATCAAAGATTGGATCGAAAACAAGTAAAGTCCCAAATCAAGGCCCAAAAGTACAAGGGCAGGTAAAAAATTCGAGCTCAAAAGAGGTACAAGGAGGTAAACATTGGACTCAAAAAGGTCAACGGTGGTTTTTTCCAGGTTGGTGGGTTTTTCGTCGCGGGTGGAGTTTTTCGTCGGCTGGGTGGATTTTCGTTTTGCAAATGTCTGTCACTCATGGCTTACAAACAATAATTACATCACATAGGAAAGTTATTTCAATTTAAAATTAAAATATTTAGAAACTTGTTCGCCTCCAGCCATGATGGCTATCGTGAAAATTTTTAGCCCAAAATAACGAAAGCTTTGTCATTTGTCAGATCCTATAAGGCTTTGACATTTTTCAATATTCTAAAAATAGAATTCATTAGTGATACGGGAAATGGACCAAAACTGGTAGCTGTATAAGTGAGAGTGGCGGCTATCATTTTTAGTGTTTTATTCACATGTTTGCAACTATGCATTCACGATTCAATATTATGTTCAGAAGTCTATTAAAAGATTTTTAATTTACTTTGCAGCAAGAGCAATCCTCTTATTTTTACCACTCAGACGGCAGCTTGCAGGCTTAAAAACTTTACAATGCAGCTGAATTGTCAAACGCATTAAATTAATTCAGACGTTTACATGCTGGAACAGAACTTAAGATATGCTTAAAAGAATGTTTGAACAAAAAGTTCCCCTATCCATATACCCTGCTGATGTTTGAACAATGTTGACTGATTTTCAGTGGGCGAAATTATTCCATTTACTTGAGCCATTTTACATCCCTAAAACAAGCATTAAACGTGAAGTAACAGTCCCCAAGTGATCCTGATCAATTTCAATAATCTATTTTTAATTAGGCAATAAAAGCAAAACTTCATGAATAAATTTACTCGTTGAAGAGCTTAAGAATCAGTAGAAAAAAGATTCTAATTTCTATGTGATAAATCTTTCTGTGTGTGGCTACTTTCTTAGATCTGCGATTCAAGCTAATTTTTCCACATGGATCAGATGAATCAGTAAAAAATATGGTCGTTTAGGCATTGAAAGAAATGATGAAAATTTAGCTTTGACCTTCTGCGATCGCAATTACGTAGTAGGGTAAAGTTCCATTTTCACTTCTTTAATGGATTGTTTAGTAAAGAAATTGTGGCATCAAAATCGTCATACAGAAGAAAGTTGTGAGGAAAAGAAGTCCCATTCTGTTGACGGATTGATTATATTACATAAAAGTAAAGACATACGGGAATATACAATCAAGAAATAAGACAAATAATAAGTTTGCCTTACTTTGACATGTGAAGATCAATGATATTCTTTCATTGATGACAAAACACTGGAAAAAGTTTTATGAATTACTTGAAAAAACTAGCAATAAATACTTTTCAGGCTCCACCGGTATCAGTCGAAATGAAGAATATTCTAGAAGGAGGAAAATTTGTGAAGCCACAAAAATAGGTTTACCCCCTGAAATGGAGACTGCTAATGTTCTGTCATTTTACCTTAGAGCTTTTCAAATGGAGTTTAGTTTAATATCTTTAACTACGAAACTTTTCAATTGTCTTTAATTTTTTTAATAGTGATTAACTTTATTAGGTAAGAAATAGTTATTTACTTTTGTTTTATTACTTTGTATATAACACTGGTAAACATGAATTTCTTGGACGGGTTTTGCAACTTATTATTGATGTGCCTGATAAAAATGTAATCGGTTTTTGCATATCACAACGCATTTGTGAGATATTGTGGGTGTAACACAGATTTGTAATTTTATTGTTTTACTTTTTTAAGAGGGTCTATCACACAATTATTGATATATATATATATATATATATAATATTATATTATTATATAATTATAATATATATATATATAATATTATATATATTATATACAATATATATATAATAATATATATATTATAGTTATATATTAATATAGTATATATATTATATATATATATATTTTATATATATATATATATATTATAATTATATATAATATATATATATTAGGATTATTATATATATATACTATATATATATATTTAATATACTATATATATTATATTATATCATAATATATATATAATTGGAATATAAGAATTGGAGGTGATCTCCTCAAATTGATACAGATCTTTGATAGATATATTTGTTAACATATAATACAACTATGAATAAAGAAGTAATATGGGACAACAATGAAATGTAATAGAAGGAATGGGTTAGTTAATGTAAACATACCTACGATAGTAGTAACTTTCTCTTCGTAGACGATCTACTTTGCATAGCGTCTGGAATATCCCTCATTCAAGCTTCAACAATAGTCGGCCATCATATTGAAATCCTTGTACTGGTAACGTTCCTTCCATGAACTTTAGATCTTGATGAAAGCGTCACCATGCTCATCACTAACATCGCGCTAGGTTATCCGGAAATTTTCTTAGGTTTGGAATGTAAGTAGTGCAACTTTTTACTCATTCTAATCCATGAGAAGGAAAACTGTCTAGCAGTTCCTGTACAATGTAGTGGTTCTCGGCTTTCCTGTTCCCCCAAAAATTCTGTGCTAATCTGAAAAAGAAATCAACGCTCTTGCCTCTAACACCAGTCATTGTTGTAGCAAAGGCAGCACCACGGAGGAGTGTCCGTATTTGTGGCCATCAAATATCCCAGCTTTTTTTCTTCTCATCACTCAGACCAGGAAACGTCTGAGATCATATAGAGGAAGCATTCACCATCCATGCTCCAGGGCCTCAAATGTTCATCAACCAAGTTTTGTGTAGTGAGTAAGATGATGTTTTCTCTCTTACAAGTGGGTTCACACGCATATTCCTGTTCACCTATGGCAGTCAAGTTTCCCTCATGGCAATTCTCTTCTTGCTCCAGTGATCCTTTGCCTCCCGGCTGTCCCAATGCAAGGAGAGTAATATTTGGTGAAAACCG
>JABUQX010027318.1:5000-7500 GCA_015478945.1 Trachelipus rathkii | reverse complement strand
ATGTTGTTATCGAAGATGTTGCTGAATTCGAAGAAGAAAGTCAGTTGAAGGATTATTTTGGTAACAGTTCAGCACAGTGTGACAATACGAATCGTCAAAGTAAACTTGTATTAAACACGGGTACAATCCTTGATAAAAAACCTTTTAATAAAGAAAACTTGGAGTCCAAATTTGAACCTCCTCATTCAATTCCTTCTACGGGTGATATATATGACACTGCAGGATTTTCCCTTCAGTCTGAGTCACTTTCCGATGAGCAGGATGAAAAACATAGCCTTTTGGAAGAACATCTCTTGATGCTGCATTTAAGTCTTGAGGGTTCTCCATCTCAGGAAATTACTGGAAATGTTTTGAAAGCTGTCACAGGAGCACAAACCGCACTTCGATCTGCAAGTAAGTCAATTTTATACTTTGATAAAACTATTACCTCATAAATCCTTTAACTTATATATATATATCTATTATCTATATTAGATTACATTAATATAAGTGCGTGTATATACTATCCTATATATATATTATATATATTTATATTATATATATATATATTATATATATATATATATATATTATAATTATATATATATACTATATATATAATATATATAATATATATATATATATATATAATAATTTTCTTTGAAATGAAACGCACAAGTTATGACTATTTTCCTCCCAATACGTGAATAATAATAATAGTTATAATAATAATAATAATAATAATAATAATAATAATAATAATAATAATAATAATTAATAATAATAATAATAAAATAATAATAATAGCATCAATAACTGAAAATATATTATATTTATTAACTCTTAAAATTAAAATTATTTATTTATTTAAATATTTCTAAATTTTACAATTTCTTTGTTATTTATTTATTTAAATATCTCTAAATTTTGCAATTTCTCTTAAATTTTACAATTTCTTTCTGAGTGAAGGAATCTGCGTCTATATAAACAAAAACATGTCTCAAAAATTGGAAATCTCCTAATTTCGATGTTGAATGTCTTAAAATTTGTCTAACTACTACTACTACTACTACTACTACTACTACTATACTACTACTACTACTACTACTACTACTACTACTACTACTACTACCAATATCTTGTGTTCTGCTACTGCTCCCCTAATGGAACAGATTTTTTCAGTTCTCTTTGAATATCTTACAAAATCCTACGACTTACATCTCATCCAAATGCTGAGACCCTCTATTTAGGAGATTTCAACACACACTGCATTGAGTGGTTGGGCCCCTCTCATACTGATACAGTTGTGAAGGATGCTAAATTATTTAGTTTTCTTAGCGATCTGAAACAATTGATTAGGGAAACGACACATATCCTGGTCACCCTAACCTTAAACACGTTTGACTTGGGATTCACCAATCACCACTACTACTCATTATAATAACTCCATTTTCTGTATTATAGGTAACTCTGACCACATTTTTATAGCTCTTAAGTGTAACACTTTCTCTCCAGCAACTCCACTTTGTCATAAGCGAACTTTCTGGCACTTTAATCGAGTTTATTGAGGGGCATTGCGTAGCTTATTTACTAAGTACCGTTGGAATGGATCCCGTTTTGGCTCTGAGGACGCCTTGGTGTCTTTTGAAAAAGGCAAGGGCAATGATCAGCGAAGGGATGATCAGGTTTATTTCATCTTCAACTAATTTTCTCTCCAAAATCCATGTTCCAATGGCTCCTGTTCTCGTGTCATTTAGGAGCGAGATAATGCGTATAGTGAGTAAAACACCCTCTTTTTCTTATCACTTACTAATTTTCATTCTGCTCGCAATCGTTGAAAGGCCAAGCGTGCTTTTTTCACTAGTAGCAAATGCGTTGACCTTCTTGGCTCTCCAATTGTTAAAAACTTCTACCCTCTTGCCTATAACATCTTTAATATATTCTGTAAATTTGCCTTTTCTCTTATTCGTTTTAAAGATTCTGTGGATAACACTCCTTCTGAAAAGGCTAGTCTCTTCGGCCTCCTTTTTTCATCTAATTCCACCATGGACGATTCTCTTATCCCTCCTCCTCCTCCTCCTCTCAGGTGTTCGATGTCTCTACCTGTCATTACTCATGATGTAGTCGAAGGGAATCGCAGTGGAAGATGTATGCCGTTATATTTTTCTCTTGAGCTCCCTCCTGCATACCAGAAATTTTTCCTACTATCATAGAACAAGCTTCGTAACATTGTCCAATAAAGTAACTTGTTTTCAGTCTCATTATCTGTTTTGCATTTAAAATATATTTATTTGAAGAACTCATCTCGTACCAATTCATCTTTGTTTTTTCCTAAATACTAAACACCCAAGGATAACTTTAATTCCAGCAATTTCTACATTTTCATCGGCCACTATTAAATATCATTTATACTGTTGACTAAATAATTTCTTACAAAAGAACAACAGTTTTCCAAAATCTCTTTCTGGATTCTTTGGGGAAAAATATTTCGCATATTTCGAAAAATTCTGTAGATGTTCTT
>JABUQX010027317.1:40000-92312 GCA_015478945.1 Trachelipus rathkii | reverse complement strand
TAGTATATAGTGATTGGTGGATCCACGATACTCATTTCATACTGATATATAAATTATATATAGGTATAGGGGTAGAAGAATGGCTCGATAAAAATTTCTTTATATATGAGTATAACATACTTCTTACGGCAACTAAATCTATGGAGCAACTATATTTTTATGACTGATGAAACTTTACTTCGTTTTTCAATTTATGAAATTCCAGGATATTTCTAATTTTTCTGACAATTATCGTCACCAATATAACCAATTAATTAATCTGAACACACTCTTTGAACCTATTAGTTATGATTTCTACAGCTACCTTTAAGCCTTTTTATATACTTCTATATAAAATAATATGTACACAGTGCAAATAACTATAACAACCCAAAATTAGTAATAAAATTCTCAACAGTAAATAATAAGAATAAAATTTGTAGATACATCGCCCTTAAACTTTTTAATATTATTTAATACTTTTTCTCTTCTATACAAACAGCTTACCATATATTGTACGTTTATTTTTTGCCCTGATATAATCAAAAATTTGCATCTGGTTTTTTCAGTGCAGTAAATTTTGAGCTATAGTTAAATTATCAGGTAGCTCTCAGAAAAAATGGGAAAGACCCTATGGCGTTAGTTAACAATGTTTCAACTAACTTAAATAAATTAAAAATATAATAGAATGTCATTTAATTTGTCAAGCCTAAGTCTTATCTCAAATCTCTACCATCCTATTCATCAGTAAGGCTTAATTTAACGTGGGCATATATATATATACATAATTTGATATTCACAGGATAGCATCAATTAAATATTATATAATTCTTGCTTTCGGAGCGGGAGATCTATATTCCTCTACGAACTTTCATTTGAACCCATAGCAGTCGGAGCTTTGACTATATCTAGTATAGTCATTATGTTCTTCTATTGTGACTCAATTTCAAGTTATAGCTAGAGTACTAGGTGAGCGTATATTCTAATGTAGGATAGTGGAAAAAATTCTCTCGTTCTCTCATTCAATAATCTTTGCCTTTATTCAATATCAAGACTTAAGATATGCGTTGACAGATATAGAAGTGAAATTAATAATATATTGAGATATATACTCTTATATCATTACTGAACTAGAAGAATAAGATAATTACGGTAATAGGGAATTATTAAATCATGACTAACTGAAAAAGTTGCTGATCTTATTAAATACATCTTATCATACCTTTGGTAATCACTTCACTAATAATATCTCGATTATGGTATGACTAATCGTTTATTTGCTGTAGTTCCCTTAGCTATTTTGCCAAAAGACGAATATCTAAACTTAAAGCCCTTCATATGTTAAAGATCTTAATGATCACTTTTTGAATTAATAATTCGCTCTTTATTCAATCATAGAGTGGTTTCTAGTGGCTAAAGTAAAGTTCCTAACGGTTACGAACTGTAATAGTCTATATAATCGTCGTTTTTATATATGTAATTGGTAGTATCTTTGACAACCTATTAAATTCTCTCTAACTCACAACCCTGTGAACGAGTCTTGGCAGGCCCACCTCAACCTCATGATGACTCAGTACTTGCCGACAGCTCAGGGTTCATGTGGACCTAACCCTTGGTCCCTCTTTACAAGTTCTAAGCTTAATATTTATTATTGATTTAGTCTCATACTATAAAACATAATCTTTTTATATCACCTTCCATCAGTGTTTTTGAGTAATATAAATGTACACGCACCATTGAATCCACCTATTTATCCGCAAAAAGAAAGACACTTATAAACTTTATATCACCTGACCTCTTATTCTAGTTCATTATTATCGCCTTTAGTTATACTGCTCCTCAATTTGTGTATTCTAAATCTAAGATCTTTGAAACTCCTCTCAACTCTCATTTCTTTTAAAATTCATTATTATATCTGAAATCTCATATCAACTAGTTATTTATTAATCTCGATCGCCTAGCATTGGCTTTTCACGGCGCATTTCACTAGATAGTCTCATAACTGGCGATAATACATTCTACTAATCTAATAAAATTATTTATTGGATTATTTCTGACTATCTTTATATTGGTAATCTACTTGGGAGATACTTCTTGCGTTGGTTAGTGTCGATCTGTTGAACATATACTCTTATTATATCCCATAGAAGCATTTGATCAACTCAGGGATATATTATGGCAAGATTAGTCGATCAGGTTTCATGAACTCTCCATAAAGCTCCACTCGCTGAGATATTCCTAACCTTGCGTATATATATATGTGCTGATTAATTCATAGGTCCCTAATTGATATTAAAATTTTCTTTCAAATCGCATCAATAAATCCGGCTGTTGTGGGATGGAGACGGGTACTTAATTCTTCCCTATCTCTCCCTAATATCCTAATACTCAAAACTCTATTTTTACATCAAAAAGATCTTCACAAGAACTCTTCATTTAAAACTTGCTTCTGAGATCATACTGAAGCTCAAGTTCTTGAGCGCTCTTCGACTAGCCAATTCATTGATTCCTATAGGAACTATGTTAAATAGATATATACCTACTAGGTTGTCAATCTCTTTACCAACTCATTTTCATAATTCTGCTATCACTACCATAATTCTAATATGTTAATCGTACCTTGTAAGAAAATTGGAGATCATATATCTTAGTCAGTTTGAGAGGATTTTTGCGCGAGATTCTATTAAGTTTATTACTCCGCTGCATGTGATTTTACTTAATCGTGGAATACTGGATATATTTATTACCGGCGGAGTGGGGTGTAATATACAACCGAATTTCTTGATACTTCTCTTTGTGAAAATTAGCTGAAATATATCATTCTTTAGAGAAGAATAAAAACGCTCTTCTATACTCGGTTATGCTATATTTATGACATACAGACATACATCTAGAGAAGACTATACTTCTTTGCTATATGGTGATACTTTTCCTATATTGTTCGATATGTCGAACGGTTTCTATCATTAAGACAAAAAAGTTAAAGATGCAGTCTCTGAACTTGTCTAATCTTTTTTATGAGGAATATCATCTGTACAGCTCTCATTGGACGATATATGATACGATATAAGTCAAAAGACATAATTTGGGCTGTTTTGCGGTTTATATGATTGATACTGCGTGTCTGGATATCTGTCAACAACGAGTTTGCTTAAGTGCCGCTGCCAGCCATCGAAAGAAGATATAGGGGTAGTTGGCGATGTTGTTAGTGAAACATGGACTGCTGGTTTTTTATATTTCATAAAGTATAGTTTATTCGTCGCGGTGACGAATATCAAGTCTAACTTTTGTATGCATGACGCAGGTTATCAGCGGAGGTGCACGGCGGCTATCTCGCCTATGATGGAGGTACTGGTGCCTAAAAATTAATTACTCATATCTTGTGTGTGTGCGGGGGATCTGAACTGGGTTTTACTCAGCGCTCAGCTGAGCTTCTTGAGATCGAGAGGATGAGTGCTTAGCGCACTAAAAAGGCTTTATAAAGCTTGTATCTAGTTAATTATTGCAGTTCATCGTGAGTCTCTCTTATTAACTGTCGGCAACACCGTTCCTGTGTTGGTTGATTGGATATCATGTTGCGTGCGGATGCTCTGAGTTGAGTATTGTGTGATATATATTCTCTTTTGAATGCTTTTATATTTTCTCTTTACTTACTAATGATGTACCAGACAGCGTGCAAGGAGAGTGAGACTCAGAGTAGAGCTTGAACGATTATTATTCACTATGCTGTATCCCTATCGTTAACATTTCATTATACCTTTTTATGCGGAACTGTTCCTCGCTGATCACTGCTACTTCTAGGGATGTTTGACTAAGTTGTATGCTTGCTCACTATGAGTAGTTTTTAGAGTAATTTAGTTTGTATATTAATAGAGTATATACTATGTCATATGTCAGTTTCTTCTATCGGTGCTCCAGAGTTCCTTCACTTTCCTGCCACCGTTCCTGTTAACTGTGGAAATTCTCTATAGTCACATCTTCAAGGAAATGTTTCCTGGCCTGAGAGTTTAAATAATCTCCCCCCCTTCAAAAGAGGATCACTTCGCGTCTTGTGCTAAAATTCCTGCGTAATTTACGTTAGCTCCGTTAGAGCATATTCTGAGCGCGGTGCCAACACCAAGCATTTACTAGGTTCCTATGAAGTACTGAGCCTCTGCCGCGTAGAGGATATGGTTGGTTGTGAAACACACATGAAAATAAACCTACTCTTCATAATAGTGACTTATGTAGTTTTACCGTTAAATATATGGGATTATATGGTATATAAGGAGAGTAAAAAATAATTATTATATATATACTCAAGCTTGTTTATATTTTTATATTAGTACAGGATTATTATAGTAAAGTATATCACCTATATCTAGGGCCTTACCTCTATATATATTTAAGGTATATATATACGTATACCATCATCACAGATAAAGTATAGCATGGACGTAACGGGGTCTAGTATAAACCTATCTTTAATATTATATATACGTAGTATTTTAGAGAATCATTGTATTATGTTAGAGTTATAGTAGTACGTAAATAATAATTATTATATTTATAATTATAATTTATATATATATTACCTATATATGATTATCTGTATATATATATATGGAGTATATACTATAAATATAATTAAGTACCTTACTAATCACAGAATCTAGAGGATACCTAAGTATGATATCATACTGCCTAAAAATATATATATATTTATATAATTATTATATATATAATGATATCTATATAATTTGGTATATAAATCACTATATATTAAATGCTTATGTGAGTGCTCATAAGTAATGTAAAATGAGTAAATTGTATGTAATGTATGTATGTTATGTATGTATGATGATGTATTGTATGTATGTTGTTATGCTAATAGCTAAAGTATAAGTATCGCTACGTGTAGTCTAGTAAGTAGCTATGCTAGTTGTATTCGTATGATATGTTATTTGTATGTATGCGCAATTCACATGTAATGTATGACGTTTATTGAATATGAATAATGTATAATATTTAATGTATGTATGTATGTATGAATGAAATGTAATGTAATGTATGTAATGTATGGTATGGTATGTATGTATGTATGTATGTATGTATGTATGTATGTATGTATGGTAATGTATGTATGTATGTATGTATGTTAGTAATGTAATGCTATGTATGTATGGGGTTTCAAAAGAGAGATGCCTGGTATTATATAATGAGGAAAATTATTAGTAAAATCAATAAGCTTAATATCATTTATAAAGTGTATTAGTAACTACTAGTACTATTTTTAATGATAGTATGTTATATTATATAATATATAATGAATATATTAATGTAATTAATGACGAATGAATAAGAATGGGGTAGAGTTATTAATAATATATTATAGTAGCTGCTATAAATATAATATGTATAAATAATATATATTTTTCCTATTTGGGTATATATATATATATATATACTTTATATATATAGGAGGTATATATACTTTATATATAGTATTATATATTGAATAGTATATAAATATATGCTACTACTATATAATATATATATACTATATAAATAATTATAGATAGTAAAAGGTATAGGGGTTACTACATATACTATATAAATATATATACCTATCATATATAAGTGATGTATTATATTATAATGCATGTGGATGGTTGGGTATATATAATATAATATATATATGTATATATATATATATTATATATTATGTATGTATGTATGTATATTTATATGTATGTATGTCTGTATGTATGTATGTATGTATGTATGTATGTTGTAATGGATGGATGTTTGTATGTAATAGTATGATGTGTATATAATATTTACTTATATATATATATACTAGTTATATATATAAACTTCATATATATTATCCACTACTGCTATTCTATAACATTAATATTTATTAGACCGTTCGCCATCATTTGGCTACAAAAGGAAGGTAATATATATATACTAAGATTAGAGCCTATATATATATATCGTTTCGGCCATATTCTTTCACGAACTAATATAGCTACTGCTAGCATGAGAGCTCGTTCGTAGTCTAATAAAATCTAACCTAGGGCCTTTCACCAAGGACAGGAGAAATATTTTTGGACACTAAGTTCTCTCTTTGCATAACACCGCGCAGAAACAGACACCGTTTCGGATAGTTTTTCTAATTTATAACCATCAGGCAAATGACCTCAGGTACCCCCTCACAAAACCCAGTCCACTCCTAATGTTGACCTTGTCCTTTCATGTCCTCTGATAAAACCTCCGCATTCCCTCCTTCCTTCTATATTTCCTGGTTAAACTGATAGGCCAAATCCCACTACTTTCTTCGGTCACCCAGCCGGTCGATTTCCCAGCACACTCACCACTATCCATCCGCTTAATGGACCTACTATTCAATCCATACTTTCCAATGGACCGAAACCATTTGAGAGAATTGTATTTCAAAGGACTTCAAATTCATTTTACGGCCTCGTATAACACAAAACTACAACTTCCTAATGCGTTTCATTCCTGCATTCTATCATATTCCTTCTGATACCTATATAAACAACACCCACTTAAAGTTTGTCCATCTAAACACTATTGAGACCTTAGATAATTATGTATACCTCTTATTCACCATAACTTAGTTTACACTACTATACACTAACCATTTAATCAACAATACAATCTGGGAAACCCTAGCACAACTCAGAGACTTAGTTCCCTTTATCAACCCACCACCAGGGATATTAATGCACCGGCACAGAGATCTTTTCTTACCATCACCCAACTCTTCCCTACTACCAACTCGGCATCATTCGTTCCTTTTCGTCCAACATATTTCCTAAATATTTAAATTCGATACTTGTTCCTATAGCTCAACAACCCACAGACTTCAATAACCTCTGATTTCTCCTCACTCGTACCAATAGATATACTGCTTATCCTAAACTGTTTCACTTTTCGATAACACCTTCCGTTTTACACACTCTGCCAAACCCCTCTAGCAATACCAATCCTCAAACCCTCTTCAGATTTCGCCACAAAAATTTCAAACAGCAAATTAATCTAGGCCGATATAAGAAACCGACAGGTACGAGGCACCCCTCCACTATCTTCATTCTTCACCATTCTAACACATTTCCCCCTTCCTAATACAATTAAAGCAACTGTCCAGAGCCAGAGCTCAATAACTCCCTTTAGTCTACTCCTCAATATTCAATATACAATTATATGACCAAAGGGAGACGTAACACATTCCCTGCCTCACTAAGCATGTTAATATTACTTAAAAATCCTTAATTTCAACTCATCAATCTTCTGTTAATATTACAGCTTGAATAGAGTCTATGACCAAACTTTAAAATCCATTCAGAAGCCCTACTACCTACCAACACTAATATAGCAACCTGCAACCGAGTTTCATCTTGAGTCTTAAGTCTCTAAATAAAAGAGAAAATATTCTTCAAGATAGAAAAAAACTTAACATAAAATTTATTCTTCTTTTTCTTCTCACAATCACTCTCTAAATTTTTGTCCTCAATACATTTTGAAAAAAAATTGTATTTTCAACTGGAATCGGCTAAGCGGCCTTGTCAGCAAAACCTTTTCTTCAGCCAAGATCAGTTTTCTCAGGTCACTCGACGGCAGCGCTGTTGTAATCATTACAATTTGCTGCAAAGTGTCTATACCATTCTAAATACTCAAATTTAACTAAAACACATCAAAACACACAATTTAACATTGTTTGTTACATGCATTAAAAAAAAACAATTTTAAAAGCCTTTTCTCCATAATAAAGGTACAATTCCTAACTCCCATCCAATCTTTGGAACTATATCTATCATAAACACTTTGATACACACTTTCATATCCAGTCAATCACAAATCTTGTGCTCCATTCCTTGATCATACCTTCCCAGGTTTAAAGAAATTCCAACCTATACCACGAGCAAAGATTTACCCACCTAGTAACACACTGAGAACTTACTCCGTATCTTATCAACGTTTCCACCCTACTCAATCAGACCAGAAAAATCAATCCCAAGGTAAAATATCACCCTATTCCATTCTTAACTATCCATCAAACCACACACATTCATTATTCAACCTCTCTCAATATACTGAGCAAAGATGTTATGCAGAATTTTCAATTGTAATGAACTTGACTGGCCTAACAAAAATTGTGTTCCACATTTTTACATCATTCAACGAAAATAAGTACCCTAATCCGTAAATTCTTTATTTCTCATGTAGATCCCTTATACTCTCTTGCCTATTAACATTTGGTATACTTAACCCGCGCGAGATAGAGATTCTATATATGCTTTAGTAAAGAACACATTCATAAACCAAAAAATGCACTTCACTTAACCAAACTATGAATCATTAAATTATTTTCCATCTGACATATATAGGTTCGCTAACCCTAACGAATGTAAACCTTTATAGAGTTGCTGTCCTTGTCTCGCTTCTTAGTAGTGAGGTCTTCTTTTCCATAATTTCTAGCCATATTCTTTGCCAAATGTACACTTCATCAGTGTAATGGTCATTTAGACCAGCTTAGTTCAATCCGAGATATCTAAGCTTTCTAATTTTTACTTTTAACCGTCTATTCCATCACGCTTTTCGTTCTACACAAAACAAACTAAAAAAACAATAAAATAACATTATAAAGTCTTTCCCTTACTCATCTCTGGATACCATATATCACCATATTACTTCTTTTCGGGCTGAGCCGCAATGTGCATTGCGTCACAAACAAAGGCTTTCCTCATTGTGCGGAAACCACCAGATTTTTTCAGTTCCACACTTGTATAATACACATGTTAATTCTGAGAATTTTTATTTTCACAAGTTGCCCTCGTGTACTTATTATACACTTAATATCACCATTTGATTCTTCTAAGGCCATCTAAACTTCTTACCTTGAAATTCCCGTTACCACAACTTATATCCTTCCTAAATTTTTTCCTCGTCCTCCATTCACCAATGGTTGCTACCAGGCACTTTAAGTCTTAAATCTATTATATAAAATGAAACCATCGATTATACGTAAGTGGATAATTTCCTATCTGAGAGACATAAAAGCTCCCCTATATACACTGAACATAATATCTACGCTCACATATTTAAAACATCTTCATTCTCCCCACCGACAAATCAAAGTCCTTAATTGTTAATCTTCGATGAGCGATTAAGCTCAGTAAGATCCCCTTTTAAATGCTACTTACTATATTTCGCCATGATCACTATATCAGAAAAACTCTTTGTAGCCCGAAGAATATATATTAACTTACACACTATTACGCTCACTCTCACTACGCGAAGAAAGGTTCAATCACCGCTATCCACTACCATTCTCAATTTCTCCCCCAACTCCTGAAATGAGGTATACTTGTTTACGTAATAAATTCCATAAACTACCTATTTCGATCACCATAATCCACCATTAATAAAGATCATAACTCCATACAATCTATCATAACCTTTCTATTCACCACAGTCCATACACATCATCATTCTGGTTAGTCCAGAAAGTCCGCACATCTCAATCAACACAAACCAAAAAACAATCATTGAAATAAAGAATGTAAACAAACAACACAACAAATTTGGACCATATATTAACACTAAATTTAACTTGTCGGAAAGTGATCAGAAAGTGTTGATTTTTCCTCATCGTTAGCTGTCACTATAATCTTACACACACTCTATAGTAGCTTGTACCAAGATATACACAACCGAAACAAACACCCTGACAATAAGCGCCTTATCCCACAGGTCACTCATCCAAAAATTCGACGGGCTCTTCACGAATGGCTCAATACCCTTCTCGTTAAACCCTTCTTCTTTACTCAATTCCTTCTCATAATCCCGAGCTATTTACAAACCACATTTCTTAACACCACTAAATCCTAAACTTCGTGTCTTCACTGCGTATCTATTTCATCTTTGAATTTAGAGAGTCAGCAGACTAAGCAATTACTCAAAGGTTATCCTGACCTTCTCTAAATACTATAGCCAATCACCGAATTTTAAAACAATACCTCTTTTCCTTCAATCGAATTTACCTTCTATACTGCCACAAAATGCATCTCCCATGTTAAACCCCATGATTCATTGCGTTTCCCTGAAAAGATATGAAGGTCGCTTACGGCGGTTCATGGATCATCATTACAGGAATACAATCAGCATTCCAAAAGAAGAGATAAGTGGTAGTAGGTAGCATCCCAACTACCAGCTGTCCCATTAAAGTAATGCCTTCTATGAAACGAACAGAACATAGCCCTGGCATTCTGCTTGTGGAATTCTTTCTTACCCCAAGGGAGCAGTGGGCGACAGTACAAGAATAAGAGATACTCGCATGCGCCCTCTGAGTGATTGATGAGGAAAGTACATAGCAGATTAAAGACCTAAGGAATAGGTCGGCCATGGAGAACATGGTTTCGTTTCGTGCGCCAGGTCCGGTAGACTATGATATACCGCAGGAAAAAACCAAAGGATTGACCCAAGTTGGTAGTTTATCCGCGAAAAACTTTAGGTAAGACGAATATTCGTGGTGATTATTAGTGATATCTAATTCAAAATATGAAATCTCAAAATTTGAAAAGCCCTATGTTCAAAAAACTCTAAAAGGGTTTAATATTAATGGATTGGGATAAGGGTTCCGAAAGTGGAATATTCTCCAAACTAATGTGAAGGTGACTGTGCTTATAGGAGAGTATATAGTGTGAATTATAATACACTGGGTTCCCTTTAAATTGAACTATCATACAAAGAATTCTAAAGAAAAGTTGCAATAGCCTCAGTGTTTTGTTTTGTGACGTGATGGTTTGGCGACCCTATCCCTTTAAATATAACCTTAATGAGGTACATGATTATATAAACGTTTCTAAATAAGGACTAGAAACAATTATTAAAAGATGTTAAGGGATCATAAAAAATTAGAAGAGCTCTCAGAATATCTGTTTGCTGAACCACCTTATCAGTTTAGTACACTATTCATTTCTACTATCCTATTACCCCAGTTGTAGAAAGTGATAAACACTCACGTCAGAAAAAGGGGAATTTTACCATATGAAAAATACTATTATGTGAATATCATAATATCATGTTATGAAAACTAACCATTGCATATCAAGTATATACAGAGAATCATTTTTTAATAACAGTTAACAGGGGAATACTTACTTATTAGGCAAATATTAAGCATCTAGGGTTATTACATCAAAATAAGTTATACTTAACTGTTATTACTTTGAGAAATAGGAGCAGTATATGTTGTAAAACTAAAAGTCTTCTTGGCACTCCCACGACACACGAAAATAAACCTCTCCTGTCTACTAAAATCAAGTAAAGATGAGAGTACTAGTATTTGACCATAAGGGAATTTAAAAAGATAACAAGACATTAAGCCCTATACCAATATGGTCAAAATCAAAAATTAATAAAAGTATTTAAATAGTCATTAAAGACTCTTCCAGCAGACATTTCACAAATTACAAATCATTGATGGACTTAAAAAGTGAACACAGCAAAATTCTCGTAGGATCATAAGGGGTTATGTAATTATTTTATAATATGGAATACTAGGATTAGATGTTGTGTTATTTAAGTAAAAATGTTAATGTCATTGGGTGAAGTACATTATTTCATTAACTAATATGCTTTATTTAAAATTAATTATTTTAGATATGTAATGACGTATCCAATATCATTATTTATAATAAGTGAAGAGGATATTATCTCTTACTTGATTTATTCTCGCTTTCAATCGCCATTAGGCCCGCGGGTACGGATGAACCTACAATTCTGAAACACCGAGGTAAACTTCAGGAAACACAAATAAATTTACAATTCAATTATTTTTATATTTTTGCTCTTTTTAATTTAGTGAGAATAGAAACAGCTTGGACTAATCCATCGAAAGGAGTATTTGTTCATCGTGCGTTACGTTGCCACTCGGCAAATAACAGTGAGTTGAAACGTACAGATACATTTGAAGAGGTCCTTGTATCACAAGCAATGATTGAGAAGAAGAGAAGAGTATAAGAGTTTACAGCAAGCGTAGTGAGGTAGAGAGACATGTGGTACATGAAGAGCAAAGAGAAAATTGACAACTGTTACTCGTAACGTAAGAACACATATGTATGGATTTGTATCCCCAGAACAAGCTTAGTGGGCACAGTAAGCGATAATCAACGGAAAACAGGTATGCACCAAAAGTATATTGTACAAGTCCCATAGAACGATATGAAACAAGAGGGTAAGATTGAAAAACAGACTATGATTGGCAGACTACTGTTGGACTTAAAGAGTCAATAAGTATTAAATGGTCACAGGAAGATTTTAACTCTCCTTCAGCAGGATACGAACGCTGGAATCTGTACTGTTGCGGATGTGAAAACAGATGCAGAACTTTATCCACAAAGTTATCCACTTTTCCAAAAGAGAACGTTTCAAGCGTGAAAGAAAGAAGACTACGTTTGAAAATTCAAAGCGAAATCAAGAAGACTATGTCCCAAATTTCAAATTTGAACCAAAACCCTATTGTATTCAAATATAGAAGTAGATCTATATATATATATATATAATATATTATAAATAATACTATATTATATATAAATATATAATTAATATATTATTTAAATATATATATATATATATTATATATATATACTATATTAAATAATTTACTCTAAAAAAAAACGCACCAACTAGGATAAATACCAATCGCAGGAACGGGAGGGCCACTTAACCCATGAAATCCCACACCAACAAAGACGACAGCATCAGTGTAACTATTTAACCACCCCGCAAGAATTCGCTGCAGTATTGGGGGCCGTCACCTGTGATAAAAGAGCGTACAACCAAAGATTTAGGAAAACGAAAATATTTAAACTAAATAACGTTAACTAGATACCTTGGGAGAAGGGGGGGGAGTAGGTTATGTCGGGGTAATAATCACGCGAGTAGGAGTCTTTCAGCTATATAGTTACGAAGCGACTAACCGATAATAATTAAACATGGTGAGATGAGTTAATGTAGCGTCGATAACTGTCAGATGATCAGTGCATGCAGTAATAACAACACCAAAATATATAATATATCCAGAAGACATCGAGGTTACTGAGCACCTATGGTCGACGGTTTCGGTTGAAATGCGAAAACGCAACGATTGTCATGGGTGGTACCTAACGGTAACTAAAAGGAAAACCTCTGAACCAAAGGGAGATAGTCATTCAACAGGTATTGAGACAGACCCACACCCCCACGGTCTGAGGTCGTAGCCGTAGTAACCAACATTTGTGTTTTTGCAGTCTCCAACATCCGAACTCCACTACTATGTGCGATTCCTTTGGTCAATGGACAACGATCAGATCTAACACTACTCCTATCAATTCCCTAAAACGGTTCTAAGGAGGAAATCCACCATGTTATTGTCCTTGTCCCAATAAGTATGTCCTTCGCATTCTTCAACCTTTCTACCGTTCCTTCGCCACGTACCCTTGGGGTGCGTTAAATTTGAACGAGCAGTATATTTATATAATATATTATATATATATATATATAATATTATATATATTAATATATATATAATATATTTAATATATATATATATTATAAATATATATTTATGATAATATAAATATATATATATAATATTATATATATATATAACTGTCACCAGGGTTGTTTTCAAAAAGAATCACCCTCCAGATTATGCACAATGAGAGTTTTTATTATCCCGCAAAACTACTTTTGCACACATACGAAATCTGCAATTAAGTTTATGTTACACCAATACCTAAGTCATCAAATATTTTCCTTCAACATCCACCAAAAATTCAAAAGGTTTGGCTCTACCATCATTATATCATCTATCACACTGCCGATGCACTGGATTAATATTTTTTTTCTAAATGTACTGTGTTAAATATTAATCTGGGGAACAGTGGGTAGTACAATACTCGGTCAAGAAATCCATCTGTTAATATATAGGTAGGGGTGGCGGATTTGCAATGTTTGCAATGGCCGAGTATGTCTAGCCATCCACGCTGGGTCGGCACGCGCTAACAGCATGGTTGGGTAAGTTTGTAACTGATTGCGTAATCTTTTGCGTGGGATTGGCGGGGGGTATCGAAAAATGTGCGTTAATAGCTCGGAGCGGGTGAGAACTGATCTTAAATTAACCCCGACTGAAAAAGAAAATAACCAACAAGAAAACAATTAAAATCAAGCAGTCCAGTAAGATATAAGCAAATGTTTGATAGCAGACATGAGCTGAAGCAAAGGTTGTATGGACAAGTTTTGACTGAGGCTCTTTAGTAGGGGAGGACGGACATAGGTTGTCGTTGGCATTCACAATTTTGGTTGTGGACATAGTTGAGTCTAGCTCGTTTTGGGAAAGTTTGTAATGGGGAAAAAGAGTAATAATGGCTTCTCAGCTATAGTTTAGTAGACATAAACTAATGGCAGAGTTGTCGGAGTGAAATCGAAATAGTTTTCTGCGAATAAGCAATATCGTCGTTATATATCAATAATAGGGAATGATTATAATCTTTTATGTATTAAACACCCTGTCACTAAATTATGTTTTATAATATAATCAAACTTATTAATAAAACATTTGGAACATAAAAAGTTTGCCTACTACAATATTTATATTAATTATAATAAATATATATTATTCTTATATATATATATATATATATAAGGTATATGACAATAATATATGAAACCTATACTATATATATATATATATATATACTATTTATTATATATATATCTATAATAGGGCCCGTAGACACAAAGAGTTCGTCCTACAATGACTGAATGCAGTTACTCCCTTTTTACTCACACCATTTTAATTCGCTCCTTTTCGTGGCGATTTAAACTACTAAACCAGTAAACACCAATGAAAAAAATATATATCAATTTTAACCCGTAATTTAGCAACTTCTCACCAATCTAATTGACAGCTGCTCCTTTCCTGATATCAAGCTACTCTCATTTCATTTAATATTCTTATTGAGACTTACTAATTCAACTCACTTAAACTTTCTTAATGCAAAACCCCAAATATTTCCGACGCTTTTTGTGCAGTGATTAAAACACAATAACAATAAACCAAAATTAAGCCCGAGCTCTGCTCTCTTCCCTAGGCAAAGCCCTGACGCTTGCGTTCTGGCCGTCGCGTAAGCGATGCTGCTTGTAATTCTATTTTCTTAAACTATTAATACTTCCTGGATGCCCTCATTTCAAAAATACGTTGATATCCTTAGTTTCATAGTCCTTCTCCCATATTTAACCGCGCGCCTCTCATTCATTCATCATAAATTATATATGCAATGTTCCATATCATCCTTACTATAACTAGATGCTTAATAATTAATATTAAGGTTATTGATAATAGTGTTAGATTAAATTTCCAGACTTTTTTTTTTCATAACCTAAAAATTTAGTTTTAATTCTTTTTTCATATCTATTCTATATGATATATATTTAATAATGCTGGTAGATAAAACGTATTTATTTTTGAGGGTGTAACAGTGTAATTGGAAGGTTGTAGGAAAAAAGGTATAGAATATCACCCTTCTTTCGGTGAAATTGGCTAAATTAAAAGAGATCTACTGGCATTTTTCCCTGCTAATAGGAAAGAAAAAAGTTGATAGTTGACTAAATACAAAGACCCCGATAATCAGATTACCTAAATCATAAAGAATGTCGTTACTAAGAAAAACACGTTTCGAAAGATCTCACAATGCCGGAGGAGAGGGATAGAAGATCATAACAACCTGTGAGTCTTTAACTTTTTAAGGTCAGAGCAGAAATAAATAATTTCTATAGTTAAATAGGGACATGAAATTATGAGTTTATATTATGGTAGAGAGGTATGGAAAAAAAAAGGAGCTAATAAGCTCCTATAATCATTATTCTTTTGGGTTGTCTTATAATAGTATTGGACAAAATAGGACTTGAGTTCATCTTTATAGTATAATATAACATATTCAAGACAGTATTTAAAAAATTCGCCCTCTGTAAAAGATTAGACCCATAGGGAGGAGGAAACATGAACGAGAAAATTAGTTGATATTTTTTGCAAAATGTCAAAAAGAATAAAAAATACAGGAGGTCAGAATAATTATTGCGTTTTCCATACTGAGAAAAAAGTTTTTAGTATCTCTAAGAAAAGATTTTGCATGATTCCTGAAGGAGCACGAGTTTCTAGAATTTGAAAAAATACTATAATTTCTGCAGGTAGCGTCCTTGCGGGTAATAAATGGCACGAGAGCAAGCAGATTTAAAGAAAGGTTTGTTAGGTTTAGTTGGTCACCAAACGCCAAAAACGTCTCCTCACCAAAGACTTGAAAGTGACAGAACAGAATACAGAGATAAGAAAAAGATTAGAGGAACGTAGAGGAGAAAATTTTAAAAGTGAAAGAGAAGGATTGGATGATAAGAAAAGATCTAGTAAGTTGGGTTCATCTCCCAGGCGATCAGAGATACGGGTAGGGAGATGCACCAACTTTTCAAGGTTGTTCTGGGTAGAAAAGAGGTAGGCGAGTTCACCACTTGTATCTTGGAACAAGAGAAAAGCCATTGATGTGGTGAACATTGAAATCCCCAAAATGAAGGTTTATGAGAAAGGGGAAGAAGAAAGAATGTCTTCTATTTTTGAGTTTGGATAGTAAAAGAATATAGAATACTAAGTAGAATTAGGGATTTAGGTATATATATATATATATAACATGAACAGGTAAAGTATACTATTATAGTTATATAGCTAATTAAATATTAATATATTTATATATATATATATATATATAATATACGTCATAGTTGGATCATAAGGGTTAAGGCTATATACCTAGAGGTAAGGTCACACTACAGGAGCTTTTCAAGTATATATTTACAAGTCTGAGTAGTACTTTCGTAAAAAATTACGTATATATATATAGTATCGGTGAATAATACGCTATGTACCGGTTACTTTATTTGCTAGGGTCCATTCCTTTAAATACGCTAATCTTCACTAATACTTATTTATAGCATTAATATTGAGGGTAAATAATATTATTATTAAATTTAAGAAGATAGAAAGAAGATAAATAGTAATAATAAAAAGAAAGAGAAAGATAAAGACAAGTAAAAAGAAATTAAGATAAAATAAACAAAGAAGGATCTAAAATAAAAGGAAATAAAATATAAAGAAAATAAAAAGATAATAAAAAGCAAAAGAAAACAAAATAGAAAGAAGACTCAGCATCAGAAATTACGAAATAACCTTAGTCACCAACCACAAAAAGATAATCAATATATAAAAATAATAATAAGTAAAAAGAAGATCAAAAAGAGAGAACGAAAAGAGCGGAGATGATACAGGGAAGATTATTTTTATATACGATATTTCAACAGGACAAATAAGAGCGATCAGAAGTTGAAACGGAGAGCAGATATTATAGGATATAATTTAGTTTATGTATTATTATTAAAGGCTAAGAAATAATAAAATAAAAGAAAGATTATAAAAAGTCATTACAAAAGATAAGCAAATGAAATAAAATATATTTTATATTGAGAAGACGAAGTGAAAGAAAAAAAAGAGCGACACTGTATTAAGCAACACATTAATAGCGAGCTCCATTAAAACGAAATTGGAGGGTATAAAAGACTAGAACAAAACGAGAATGAAACACGATAAGACAAGGAGGTAATGCCTCCTACGCGCGTGTCTTCTCGCTTGCCGTAATGTTGTTCGTAACATCAATTTCTTTATGAATGAAACATCCTTTTTGGAACGAGTAGTTGCACGAGCGCGGGATTCACTATATTATCATCATCTTACCATCACCCTAATATTACTAGAGTAGGGGTTCTAACCTACCCTATACTATAAATATATATATATATATAATACCCAGAATTTTATTTATATATGTATAACTTATATATATATATGATGTTCAAGCCTATTATTAATAAGTTAAAAAAAAGTCTTTTTAAAATAAATTTAATACCTTTTATAAAAAAATAAACTAAATAATTACAATAGATAACTAAATATTAAAGAGAAAAAATGAATATAAAGATAAACAAATAAACAATAAATTATTAAATATTATTTTAAAAGGATGTTTATATTAGAGACTATATTTAATTAATATAATTTAATTGTATCTATAAAATTTATATAAAACTGAATAATAATATGAAGAGTGATACAATCCATTATATAATATTATTAATTAAATCATTATTAAATATTATCATTTATTATAATATTCATATATATTATAATTAATAAATATATAATATATAATATAATTAATATATATAATAATTAAATATAATTATAAATAATTAATATTTATTAATATAGAATCAATCAATAATTATATTAAATTATATAATTTATATAAGGTATTAAAATATATTAATATATATTATTAATAATAAATAGATAATAAATTAATAAATAAATATATTTTTAATATAACAATATAATATATAAAAAGTAAAATAATGTATATCATATATATCAGAGGGTTATCCTGCTTTAGCAGGAGACGCGTGAATACTAATATAATTAAAATTATTCCTATTTAAAGATATATTAATGAAAATATTTTTATATAAGGTTTTTTTAATAAATAATTAACATTTTCTATTTTTTAAATAAGATTTATTATATTAAATGCATACATTGAAGAGAACAAAAACGTCATATATAGTGCCTATGTCACCTAGGACTCTTGTACATCAAAAGTATTTTACATAAAAATCATAAATTATTATATAATCTATTCAAAATAAATTATTAACATATTAAATATATATATAATTTAAATTGTCTTTTATAATTTAATTATTTTTTATATATTATTAATGTTTAACTTTTTTATCATATAATACTAATATAATTTTATATATATTATATTTATATTATTTAATTATTTTATTTGTGCATTATTTAATTGTTTATTATATTTCTAATTATATTATTATTATTTATATATTTTAAATATATTATATTTTAATTTACCTTATTTATTTTATTATTATATATAATTATATATATATTAATATTATTTATTATTTTATTTATTAATATGATTTTATTTAAGGATTTAATTTTTAATATTAATTATAATTAATATAATATATTATTATTTATTAATTATTTCAATTATTATATTATTAATTATTTATCTATATATATATTATATATAATTTTTTTAAATACATTTTAATGCTGCATATTTTAATTATTAAATTGTATTGAATTTATCGCATAATATTTTGGTTATATGAATAATGATAAAGAATTAACCCTGTTTAAGTATTATGTTTAAATATTGATTTTGGTATATCATCTGATTGCCTATTGATTAATTATTACTTATATTACTTATTTATTATTATTTTATATGAAAATTGATTTATATTGTTTTATTTTATGAATCATCTAATAGAATATTGTTCATGAAGTGTAATATCTAACACGATGCATAGCTGAATTACTACAATTGCTTTGCGAGCTTGCACATTTTCAAACACTTCTATTCTGATTCACGTTTAGTTACAATCACAGATATTGGTTTGATTCTAATGATTGAATTTTTAATTTTATATTTATTATCTAATATTTGTGGAATGTGCCTGCAATATACGTTTTATTTGACTTATGCTCAGTGTGATTTTTATTTATATTTATTTTTTATTATCACTTTCTTAATACTCAATCGCACCTACAAAAATATTGTTCACTTTTTAATAAAAGTATTTTAGTACTTTAGCAGCAAGCTTTATTTATTTTAGTAAGTGATTAAGAAGTGTATTAAGTTTAAGTTGGGATATTTAAGATTTGTCATGTTAATAACACAGTTTACAGTTGAGAAGTAGAATAGATTAGATATTATAACAATGAGCATTTTTATCAGCTGTTATGTTCGAAAGTTAAAATTGGATTAAACTTAATAGTGTATACTTTAAATATGTAAATGAATTAAAGACCTTGAAATTAATTATCAAGAAAACTAAAAAATTTAACTGAAAATTATCTACAATCTGAGTTTAATTTACCTAGAGAAATTACAATACTAAGTTTTAAATATCAAGTTTCAAGTCATAACTAGTACAGAACCATGTTTTCCTCTCATTTTGATAAAAGGTATATTTTTGCGCTTTTCTTTCCTAAACAGGAGTTCATGTGCACTCTCGAGGGAACTAAGATTACTAGGAAAGGAGGTATCTATCAATAAATTTAAACTACCATTAAAATAAATAGATATAATAGATCCTATTTCCCACATTTACAATTTCTCATCAATCTAAAATGTTTCAATTAATATATAATAATAATTATATTAAATTAATTAAACAATATATAATAATATTAAATATAACTATTAATTATATTTAATAACATATATTAATATTATATATATAATTATATATAAATTATTATAATATTATTATTAATAATATATTATTAATATTAATTATATATATTTATTATTATATAATTTATATATATTTTTAATTATTATTGGTTATTATTATATACACATTTATTATTATCTTATATTTAAGTTTCTTTTTTATTTATTTATTTATTTTACTTAATATTTATTTTAATGTATTCAATGATTTATAATTTTTTTTAAGCTAGTCTTATAATAAATTGTTGAAAGTTTATACCTATTTTCAAAGACTTTTTTAACGTATATTATTAATGCATAATTATAATGTAACTAAAATTCTAACTCTGAAATACATGAATAATTAGTGAGAATAGAAAAATATTGATAAGCAAATATGTGACGAATAAGATAATAATCAGTATCTCCCAACTCTAACTTCTTTTTTTAAACCATTGAGTTTCCATTTATATAAGTTGTTTATTAAGCAGATTTTAACCTGAAAATCTAATACACTTTAGAATAATATAATGCACACCTGAAGAGTTAAGCCGAAGATAACTGTCGATAGTATCCCTCACTGTGGGTATCTTTTCGATAAAAATTCTACGTTTGAATATAATGCATTCATTCATCACATCTTAAAAATTGTAATTTATGAATTAGATATATATTGAAAAATTACATTATAATATTAAGATATATTTTCTTTCAAGTTACTATATTTGTTTATATATATATATATTATTATTATTATTGTCTAGCGTCAAAATCAATTGTACTAGTAAGTTTACGCAACATATCATAACCTTTTTAATCTTCTTGGACAATATGAGTTTACTAATTCTAAGAGATTAGACTACTATTTTATTTATATCTTCAATTTTATGGTTCCAAATATGCTAATATCAGTTTTTAATACAAATATGAGAATGATAGTTAAGGGGAACCATAGCAATAATGTTTAATGCATATTCAAATTATCAGCTTGCAGCAACATTATTCATAAACATTTCATGGAGTAATAAATAGTATTAAATATATATGATATTGAATAATATATATCTATTTTTAGTACTTAGGTTATAATGATGAGTAGTTTTCTATTCACAGTAATATTGGATGCTGGGAGGGATATTTTCTGATTTATTATATTTTCATAATCTAAATATGATTAATAAATCCTTTCTCCATAACTTCCTCGTTCAAAAATACTAGTGAAATATGTTTTTATTTTACTGTTGTTTGCACCGAAATAGATTCCATTACATTTTCATCTATTAATCATTTAATCTTGACTATTGCTATGTGTCAATTTATATTTAGTAACTGAAGAGACTACTTTCAATACTTATATGTCCATCAGCGGTTTGAAATGAGTTTAAAGTTTAGCTCTATATACATACATATATGACTAATGCAGGGAGATCATCAGAATGACTACACCTATCAGTGGTATGAATCATAGAATGCATATAACACATTCATATATTATTCTATCGACGCTATGCATGATCTTCTGTCCTATTAGATATAAACTATATCATTCAATAAAGTTTGATTGTGGCAAAATGAGGTCATATAATGTTAACCGAGGAGATTCATTTCTAGATCAATATATATTCGCATCACAATCCGCTCTCTTGCTTTTGGAGAAAGTTCTACTTACACGATTAATCTATAGAATTTGGACATTGGTGATTAAGATATGGAGTTCATCCTTACAACAAATATCTGTTCTATATGGGCCAAATAATTAGCGTTTGCCTCTGTTTTTCGAAGAAAAGAAGTTGAAATCACCTGGACTGGACATTTCACGGATATCTTTGTAAAAAAAAAACTTTTGTTCACGGGATTCTGGTTTTGGGTTACAAGAAATGGGTGATTCTGTTCTAACAATTGGGCACCACATTGGAGTGCCATTGCACACTGGAGCCTTGTTAGGATACATATATTAGAAATGAAGAGGTGGAGGGACCTAGGGGTGATTTTAGATTTAAAGGGATATTCAATTTTTTTGCAATTGTTCATTTAATTTTTCTCGTAAACCGTACGAATTATTTGGCATATTTCTGCGGTAATAAAGTGTGTCTTAGAGTAGTTCTGTCTTAGTACCTCCCTTCCCTGATACTTTCTGATTAAGGATTTTATTACTTTTCTTTATCAATTGTGTAGTTTTTTCTTTTTTTTACCGACGAACTTTTCGAATAAATGACCAACTTATGAAAATAAAAAAAAAATTATTAAAACAAAGAAAATTATAAATGAGGCTGTAAGGTTTTAAGGCCCAATATGAATATCTCATTGATAAATTTATTGAGTGGCTCTGTTTGCAAGCGTGAGATAAAAATGACTGGACTTCAGAAATTATTTATTATTTTTTAAGGTATTATCTTGTTTAGAAAAAAAGGTAATATTAAAAAGCGATTGTGTTATTTAAGTGATTATTTAACAGTGTCTTATTCGTGTTTGTGAAATACCGCAAAACGGAGCTATCACCCACTTAATGTTACACTAACTATCGTCATAGTTTGCAATGGAGAGACGGTAGCATGATCAAAGATTAATTAGTTTTGTTTACCCACATCCCAAACCGGAAAACAAAGTGTAGAGGTATCAGCCTTATAGAAATTTATACTAAGACTCACTATCACAGTTATCACCATTGGTTCAGTCTATATATATATATATCACATATAAAAATAATATATAACTTTTTCTCTATATAATACCTCAGATATCTATTTATATATATTATTATCTATTATTAATAATAAAGTATGAATAATAAATATTATATCCATTAAATTATTATTATATTAAGGTTATATATAGTAAAAAAAAAAAAGTAGCGCAGAGAGATAAAAATTCTTTATTCCCGTGCAACAGCCTTTATTATAGACCATAGGTGATTTTAATTTTAATTCAAAACTAAAAGACAGTCGTTTGTTATAATAAAGGTAAATAAAAGATTAATTAAATCTATGCAAACTTTATAAAAATAGATAACTTTGTCTGCGATAAATTAGTAGAAATCGAGGCGACCCAAGAATATGAATATAAAATAAATTATATTACATTTTATACTAAAATGAATAATATATTCATAATAGTATTTTATTTTGAAAACATAATTATGTAGAGGCATAATATAGGAGTATTATATATAAGTTTTAAGTTATATTAAGAATATATTAACCTAATAAAGCATAGGCCATCGTTACTACGTACCCTACATGAGCCAGAAGGCAAGGTCACGTTCAAGGTAGCTTAGTACTAGGGGATGAGCAGAGTACTATCGGCATAATCATTTATTTATTATTTTAACATATTATTTAGTTTAATTATGTTATTGATATTATTATATATTATAACTTGACTAATCCAAGCTCAGTGAAAGAATTTTAAATACCATATAATATAAGAAATATTTAATATTATATAAGTATATATATAAATATAAGTAATTATATATAGCTTGAACTTATAATTTAATAAAATTGTTATTATATATTAAAATATATTGATATTAGAAGTAATATATACTTAAATTCATCTTATTCGTATCATTTTTTTTTTATTCGTACCATTGTCGCTGTTTTTAAGTCTTTTTATTATATATAATTCGCACCGTAAAGCATGTAATTATACTTAAGAGAGACATATACTATATTGTAAGAGACCTGCAATAGGGATTTTTGACTGTATGGAGACTAAAATAATATTATGATTTATTTTATTTTTACAATTTTCAAAATTATTTTGTAAAAGCTATGGAACAACAATTGTCGGACAAGGAAATAAAATGGGGTTCCAACTAAAGTGTACAAATTAGTCACGAATATAATGTGTAAAAAATTTGTAGACTATTTATTCCTGTCGTACATCAAATTCCGGTCAACTCAAATATGGACATATTATTTTTAAAAAAATGTGTCGACCTTTTTCCTCTTCATTTTGAACGTGTCAACTTAATACTTCACAATATTTAAATTTTTTCCTTATAATTTGATTTAGAGTATCAAAATTTACTTTATTATTTAAAATCATAAAGGATATACCCATATGGGATAGACCGCAAAAGATATAATCATAGAAGTTCAGGGGTCTATATCTATCGGCCTCCCGGGGACGACGGGGGGGGGACTTCGTTCCAACCCCCCTCTGCTCCCACCGCGGTACCTCGTAGACCTCACCTAA
This sequence comes from Trachelipus rathkii, assembly GCA_015478945.1. Classification (NCBI taxonomy): domain Eukaryota; kingdom Metazoa; phylum Arthropoda; class Malacostraca; order Isopoda; family Trachelipodidae; genus Trachelipus; species Trachelipus rathkii. Next base: position 67,728 of record JABUQX010027317.1, on the reverse strand, counting down.
TTTATGAATAAGTTAATTAATAATTTTTAATTTATTAAAAATTATATTATTAATAATAAAAGTACGCGGCTCCTGAATTTTGAGTACGTGCATATATATATCAAGTTCCGTAATTTATAGAGTAATATAAGTATAAATATTTAGTATTTATATTAATATGTATAACTATTTGGATAATATATATACTAAAGATAATTCTTACGTAATATTAGTTTTATATATATGTATTTATCATAAATACTTATAGCATTAAATAATTATTTATATTTAAACAATTACCATCAATAATAAATAATTATACCATATTATAAATGTTATATAACTCATATAATGTGGAAATGTCATCGATGGGCAATAAATGTCCGTACGTAGTAGTCAAAAACCTTATACTATAGTCCAATATAACCTTTTTATAGTAAATGCAATTGGTATTACTTAGCTCTACATGCTTATTCCCGGCTATGACATGTAATAGTTTTTTTAGTAATCTGTCCTATATACGAATCGACTGATTCCTCTGGTTAATCGAAAATGTTTTGAGGAAATGGTCTCGGGTGTAGGATATTAAAATAGCAAGAATGTTTGTATCGCTATATACATAAGAGATATCGACATATACAGAGCAGACAGTGGACGCAGTGAGGAAAAATGACAAGCATAAAACTCGTCATGCAACATGACTTCTAAGTATACAGAGAGTAGAAAGGATCTGATGAGAGAGACGAGAGAGTTGATGACATACTGAGGTACAGAAAGTGGCAAGGAAGCAGAGAGAGTAGCCAGAGATGCGCAATCGCAGAAATGTGGAGGGAGAGGAAAGATGAAAGTAGAGAGAGAGCAGTAGTGAGAAGAGTTAGTATGTGAATGGGTGAAGTTAAAATTTATTTTATTGTACTTGCAAACGTTTTCAAAAACATATATTATAATACAGGGCAGCAGCTATGACACTAGCACTGTATCTTTGTGTCACTTAGTTTTTAGCACAAATAACTGATCAACTTTAATAGCCTATTTCTAATATAAAATATTCCGATTATTATTAATAGTTATTTTACGATCATTTCTCACTCTGGGTAAAAGATCTTACCTATACTTTCGAAGTTAAATCCTATATAGTTAGATGATGAATTATTTAAATAATTATTTAATTTAAAAAGTAGTTAATTATTATTTAATTATTAATGATATATTGTTTTTAATTCTTATTTACATATTAATTTTTATTTATTTTATTTAAATAAAAAAACTTTTATCCCAGAAATTTATAATTAAAATAATTGTTATTAAAATAATATAAACTTATAAAATAACAAATAATAAAAATAGAGTATAAAAGAACTAAAAAATGTTGTTGGAAACTCAACCAAAATCAGTATCTAAGAATGAATTTTAGATATTTCATCACTCTCTTACTGCTAATAAAATTCCCCTAAGTACCATTTATTTTAACTTAATTATATATGGTAAAAGGAAAAGATTTTTACCAATCTTCAAATATTTGTAAATATACACCTTTATAATATCACTACATTGAAATTTTAAAAATTCATTTAAAAAGAATCGTTTGTTCTATCATCTATTAACGGTAGATAAAGGGTTGGAATATGCCGTAGAACCTCTAATGTTATATAATATTAGTATATTACCATTTTAATATTGAACATATATATATATTATGATATGGATTTACCTCCTTAGAACCTATGAGTTGGTTATTGGTAATATAAGAGTTGATAGAGTCCTGATGTGTACAGCCAAAATAGGAATCTATATTCATAGCTAAGTAGGGTTCTGGAAAATGAGTATATGGAGATGCTATAATATATAGCTAATAATACACACTAAATTAGTATTAGGTACTGATAATAATATTAACGTGAGCTTACAACTGAATCCTATATATGCGGGAGGGGAGGGGTGTTTATGGTAGGTGTTGTGTCGTTGGTGTGTCCTACATATTTATCGTCGGTGAAAGATATAAATTAGTACTACCCTCACCTTATTGTAGTTAACTAGCAGTATTTTCCATTACTGGTATAAACCTATTATATAGTTATGGTAACTAAATACTCACTATATGTATAATATATTACGTTGTATACGTAATTATCGTATCATATACACTCAGAATAAAATCATATACGTACGACCTCAATGATTAGCTCAGATAATCCCGTGGTCCTTCTTGCAGTTGGATTGTTGAGTTTTATATCTGCATTAGCCAAACTGATCTATCTTTATTAGACAGATTTAGTGAGAACTGACTCTAAAACTATAAATCCTATCATTACCACTAAATAATGTATATAATTACGATCAGTTAGCTATCGTACAGTGAAAATGATCTAATACCTCGCTATGAATTATATTATCCATATACTACCTGACATAAGATAGCTTTAGGCACCCATCCTGCTCACACTCCCAGGGTATCTATGTCCTACCGATTGGTTTATGTTTTCCCCTGAACAGCTAAATTTAGGACATCTGCGGTGACGGCGCCGCACCCACCGTCACATGCAGCGAATTGCTTTGCGGGGTGGTTCAAGTGTCATCTACTCTACTGTTAAATCGCGTACATGTCCGTTCTGTCCGCATTGTTGGTGTGGGGATTTCAATGGATTAAAGTGGCCCTCCCGTTCCTTGGCGAATGTTTGGAACCCGCATTCCTTCGACATTACCTCTTAATTGTTGGAAGAAGTGAGGATTTGTTTTTTGTAGGATGGTTTATTATATTTCATAATACATTTGGAAATATTTAATTGCAAATATAATAAATATTATTTTGAATTATATCTATTTAATTCACATGACTCTTTTATTTAAATATGGGAATATAATTATGTAATTTTGAATTTACGATTTACTAAAATGTAATATATATTATAATATTAATATATATATATATTATTATATATATTATATAAATATATATAATAATATATATATAATATAATATTAATATATTAATTAATAAATATATAATATATATATTAATAATATATATATTAAATTATACAAGTTGTTTGATATAATAAATAAAAAATACACAATATTATTATGTAAAGTATATAAACATATAAAGTAATTTTACTATTATTTTGTAATTAGTACTTATTATTTTTCCGCTTCCAAGCTTTATAAAGTAAATATTGCTTGAAATATTTATTCTAGTTATTTATTTTGAGGAGAAAAGTTAGGATATGAGCTTAGTGTGAAATAAAGCTCTATCGCAGGCACTGTCTGATCAACAATATTACGCGACGTAATGGAGTTTATTACCTACAGCGTTGTACGTAAATCCTATCGCTTAGATAGGAGTAAGAGTATAATAATCTCCTCACCTGTGACTCATTTAAATAAACTTTATTGTACTACTTTTATAATAAATAGGTCTCATAAATAAGGTTCAGTTCTGCAATTATCCTAATAGTATTTGTTAATATCAATATTATACACTTTTATATAATCTAATCGTTCTTATGTACTATGAGGAAATATCTGAGATTAGAAATATCTAGTATATTTTATTTACCTCATACTGTGATTATCGCTTAACTGTGCCACAGTTGTTTTCGGGATAAATATTTCACAAATATGTGTATATTAAGTAGTAAGAATAGTTACGAAATATTTTATTAGTAAAAATATAGATGTAAATACATGTTTTGCATACTCAAGCATTGTAGGGAAACTTTTATTTAATTAATTAAAGGTTTAGCAACCACAATCAAATATCATCAATTAATTAATTTTTCAATACCTCTACTTGATATTGCCGATAGGAAGAATTAACTAAATTTTTGTCCATAATGCTCTATTCCCAAGCTAGTTATTTATCTCACCGGTCATAATAATTGATTTTAAATTATTAATATGTTGTCTATGAAAGTTTTAATACTATAACTTATCAGTAAAGAATCATAGATATTTCAGTAGACGAACGATATAAGATCCCTTTACCTTAATATATTTTATTGGCGTATCAAACTTCACAGCAGTTTGGAAAAATTTATTCTATTACTCTAAGCTACTTTTACTAAACCCCTATATATTCTCCAATCCTTTAATTCATAACCCCTTTCACTAATATTTACTTCATATATGTCCCAAGCATTTAGAGCTCGGTGTAAATAACAGAGGTGGGAGAGCCATAAAGAACATTTAATTGTAATTTGCGGTTTGGGAAACGCAGAAGAGGTGGAAGAGGTGGAAGGGTTAGGGGAGGTAGATTACAATTGTGGGGCAAGTCACCTTCAATAAACACATTAGGAAATTCAAATGCTGGTTGCAAAGCAAGAAGAAGGTTATTGTGCTCTTAGATTGGCAAGAAAAGGGTTATATGAGTGAGCTGAAGAGTTAGAGTATGCTTATATCTTGGTCAAAGAAACAAAAATGAAGAAACGAACAAATAGTGACTGGAAAAGGAGAAAAAACTTGTAACATCAAAAGGTTAGGATAGAGTACTTCTACGTAATCTGCTGACGCATTTTCGCTTGAAATGTGGAAAAACAGGAGTACTTTGGATGGCGCTACGTCGGCAAGAGGAAGGAGCAGGAAGTAAAGATTGAGCGGAGATAGGCCATAGGTTAAAAAGTGTTGGACCGCGGCGTGACTGAAAGGTAAGAAACCACGGTGTGAGCCCGCGCTGCAAAAGCGAGGAGGTTGACACTTAGACGGAAAAGTGAGAGAATTTGAGGAAGGCGTTTAGATCCAGAATAAAGATGAAAGATACGGAAAAAACTACGTGGTGAGGTGATGAGATAATAACTATTTTGAGTGTCTTAAGAAGTCGAAGGAAAGAGGGTAGCACTGATGAAGCCATTTTGATGCTGAGATTTCTCGAACAAGCAAAGGTGTTGGTTGAAAAGAGGTAATATAGTGCCGTGAAGGTTGTGGTAATGTCAATAACTAGTTCCATTTATAGAGTAGGTTAATGTGTGCGAATACGCAGAAATTGTAAAAAATGTAGATGTGATTCTCACTAAATGTGACTCTCTATCAATGCGCATAGGGATTAATTTAGATTAGGAAATTGAAAGTATAAGACTACTAATGAGTCAGGCTAAAGAAAAGACAGTATAATAATCGGAATCAAAAAATACGAGCCACAGATTGGAAGTAAAAGAGTTTCAGTATGTGGTAACATTTGGAGGTGAAGAAAGAATACATCACCTTTAAAATTCCTAGTCTTTTAAGTTGACTAACTCGATTATGATTAATGTTAAAAGAGTTCGCCTTAAAACCATTAGGAGATACAGTAACTCGAAATACAAGGAACAAAGACATTGAAATACCAATAAATGACGGGCATAGTATCGCTCGACTTTCTCTACTAGAACTTGAAGAAATGCCTAAGTAAATAAGTGTAGTTTGACTTAGATCCATACCAAGTGAAATGAGAAGCTTGTGGCAGAGTTTTCCTGGTTACGTAAGAGCACAGTTCACTTGTTACAGATAACATGGAGGCAGACTGGAGAATATACCAACACTAGGTCGTGAAAACGCTTTAGCCGAATTTCTGCTATAGTTCACCTTCTGAGAGATTCATATATCGTTGATAGAATTTAGGCAATACAACTTAAATTCGACCCAAAAAGTAGTGTATAGTTTGAGAAGGAGCAGCGCATCCAACTATGGGCTTCAACACATAATGGTATGAGTATAAAAGCGCGTTGTGATGACGAGAATATACAAGATAGCTCGCAGGAGTATTAGGTCGAGGTGGTTATTGTAGCTGTCGTCCGATACTGGTATACCATCTCTTGTACTTTCTCAATCAACATCACCTGCAGTATTAATTGCTGTGTGGGGGTTAGAAAGAATGTCATACTCGAGAGCGAGCAGCGTTACATTGATTAGCACGGTTGCCGCTGTTAATACAAGAAAGGTTTAAGAGGACGAAATTAAATGATGGGACAAGACGCGTTGGATTAGGTAATAGAGGGTAATGTTACCTACTACCACTTTAATCTCTTGCTTGGAAATGGTGAATGATTTGGCGTGTTGGAGTGGAGATTAGATTTGAGCCATGAGGTTGGGAAGGTCAATCAATTTGAGCTCCGCTTGCCTGTGTAATTAGGCAGAAAGTTTTGACGAGAAACAGGATTCGGAGATAACGTGAATCGCTTGTGCTAGAAATACATTAATTCCGCAAATAAGTGAATCGAGTCAAGCGCAGAGGAAGGATGCGAGGATGGTGGAGAAGTTAGATGTGATGGTTGGGAGGGATAAGACGAAGATAAGAGAGATTAAAAATATGGTATGAGAGATACGGAAATGTAAATGAGAAGAATAAATCGGTAGAGTTAAGCGAGCTGTTAGTGAAGAGAAGAGAGAGAGAGTGGTATAGTTTGCAAATATGGAATATTTAACCGTAGTAGCTGCACTGTGAGGACAGCTTATGGCAAGGACTGATAAAAAAGGAGTGCAGAGATAATGAGACCAAGTGGAGACCCGCAGCATGGTCTTGGGGAAAGGATGGTAAGATGTTATTAGAATGAAAGCGTAGTGTAAAAGACGCGGGTAGTAATTGGAGGAGAGGGAGACATGAAGTAATAAGATGCGGGAGAGAGAGGCGTATGTGATCGCGAATTCTTCGTGTGTAAATGAAAGTGGACCTGTGGGGGGAAGCCACACGCGGACAGTACTGGGTAGGCATGATTCAGTGAGTTTAGATGATGATGGAGAACGTTAGAAACTCTTTCAGTACGGGCGTGGATAAACTTTAGTGTTATAGAGGTTACAGTGAGTTAGAGAGAAAAGAAGGATGCAAAATGAGAGATGTAGTAGTAGAATGCTGTAGGATCTAGTCGAGGGAGATAGTACTTGAGCGTGATAGATAATACCCATCACTGTGAAAGGAATATAGAGTGGAGTTGCCACGAGGCCAAGGAAGACTGGGATGGTAGAGGCATACTATTCCCTGGGAGAGGGAGTGCAGGATGTAGAAGAAAGCAGCACGTTGAGAGAGGTGAGTGGATGGTGGGTATCGCGGAGGCGCCTGAGTGTTGAGAACCACTAGAACGAAGGTAGGGTATTTCACGGTAGGAAAGAATGTGTTGGAAGAGTACACGAGGTTAAAGACTTAAAGGTGAGGTTTCATGGTAATGAGCAGGGTTTGGAGGATCCAGCAACCAAAAAAGGATGATGCGCGCTAGACAAATGGATAAGCCAGAGGTCTTCAGCTATTTAAGGGTGTCGGGAATGTGGAGCGATAATGGATGGAGGAGAGAGAACAAATGGGATGGTGAAGGAGATGGGAGGTAGGTGATTGACGCTCGCCGAGAAGTGGACGAGTAATGGGTGTGCGTACAGATATAAATACACTTTGTACTCGGTGATCCGGATGGGTTAACACAGAGAGTATTTTCCGAATAATTATAGAATACGAAAAAGTTGTGGTAAAGAGTAGAAGCTGGTATCGAGAGATAAGTTAAAATTAAGACTGATTTTTTGAGTGTTTAGAAGGAGGATAATTCTAGGATAATAAATGTTAAAAATATGTGATAGATACGATCACCATTATAAGATTGTATGGACGATAGGTAATATCAAATATATCAAATTGTAATTTATTATATAAGATTATAAGTAATATAGTGGTAAACTATATATAGAGGAATGGAGAGGAAAGATGAAAATTAGGGAAGGATAGTTGTACAGTGAGAGTATCTATATAAGAGTGAGAAAGTATATTATTAGTAAATATAAAGAGTATAATATAAGTATAAAAGTACAACGAGGGCAATCATTGAAAAAAAATCAGTTTAAATGTGCAAGGTGGAACTGAAAAAATCTGGGCGCAAATGAAGGATGTTTGTTAGTAGGTCAAGAGAAGTATGCGGAAGTGTAACTGATATACAGGTATCCAGGTAGTAGAATGCCATCATCTAAATTATATAATTATTGAGTTGTAGAACGACAGTCAGTAGATTGTTTTTAAATTGAACTGATAATATATAAAGTAAAATTAGTATAAGCGTATGGTATTGAAAAATATAAGTTAGTACCTAAATAGACCAATTGAATTTGATGATACTTAGGTAAGAAATGTTGATGTAATTAGATAAATTATAATAAAGAGATAAGGAGTAAAAAGGTATAAGGTAAAAAATATATAATATAAGTTACATTCTAGTTAATAGGAAGAATTAATAATTAAATATCAAACTATGTCAGGTATAAAAAGAGAATAAATAAGTACATATGCATCCGCCATTCGCGCGCGAGAGGCAAGGAATGCCAGCATGATGGGTCCCATCATACAACTACGATATTACTAAAGAACGATAATAGTTACACGACTTTCTGCGACATAGGATAGAAAACAACACTGCTATCCGCATAAAGCAAGACGCAGCCAGTAAACCGGAGAGATAGCTCAGAAGCCACAGAGCAAATACGAATCATCTGAATGAGTATTCTCTGCCGATGGATCGCGCGACCTATAATCCGCAAATATAAGAGCAGTCAAGTTGTCCGGCGAGGGAAACTCAGATCCATATGATATATTAGCACATCTCTCTGGGTCATACAATCATCTAATTGCCAGTTAAATTAGAATGAAAGTGAATATAAATATTATGAAATGTGTATGTGGTTATTTGTATTATGGTGTGAAAGAATAGGAATTAATAGAGTTTTATTGGAGTGTAAGGTAATTAGTTAGGGTTAGTAAAAGTAAATATAATATATGATATATGTATATAGGTATATATATATATAATATATATATATATATATAGATAATATATATATAATATTTATAACAAAATACAAATACAAACTTAAAGCCTAATATTTCTTCAAACACAAGAAGTATATTTGTCTAGTATGCCTAAAGACCATGAGGTCTTAGTAATCTGCTATAGTGATCATCTATGTAATTATTAGATGAATTAATTTCATTTTAAAGGTAAAACCCGTTTTAGGGGTTCGGTATCCCCACCCACATTTTACCATTCAGTCTCCTCAGGAAATCACCCTTCAGCATCTTAATATACAATATGTAATGTGTAGAAGAAAACCCAAAATACGTTTTTCTTCAAGGTATCTCTCCCAGGGTGTGTTCGGACACCCATCATTCACATGTTACTAACAGATTCAGGATCTAGGGGTCCTAAACATGTAAAATGACACCAGTATTGGTACATTAGAAGAATGTAGAATTACTCTGCACCGCACCGCACCTCACCTCACCGCACCGCACCGCACCACACCTGTTATGGTTCTTACACTGGTGCAATACTCCATCTCTACCTTCTTCTTATTCATTGTTCATCTAATCTCCATCTTCTTCTCTTATGTCTCTTCTTTGTTCTTTGACATGTGAATTTGATCTGAGGGGGTGGGATGGGGTCAAAGACACCCTTCAGGGTTCTGAAACCTAGAAAATCAAGTTCTCTATGTTCGTAAACACTTGCATAGACATCTTAATGGGTTAATTTTACTTTAATAGCATGATTTCAGCTCTACCAACGGAAACCAGCTCCGGTATTGAGTCATCGCATCACGTGTCTACTCTATCCTAGCCTTCTTCTTGTTCATTCTTCATCCTTTCTCTGCCTTTTTCTTTTATGTTTCACTTAATTTCTTTTTTTTTCTTGGATATTTGAATTTGATTTTGTGGAAAGTGACGGGGTCCTGAAACCATTAAGGGTTCTGAATCCACCCAAAATTATGCTCTGTATGTTTATAAACCTCGGAAAAGTCATCTTAGTGGGATGATTATACGTTATTAGCATGATTTCAGCTCTATCACCTGAACCTGCTCCGATGTTGAGTACCTCATTATGTATCTTCTCCATCTACGCGTTATTCTTATTCAGTCTTCACCATATCTCTGTCTTCTGGAATTTATTTTTTATGTCTCCTCGATTTTATAATTAATAACTTGATATAATATCTAAAGTAGTATTATACACGACAAAGATTTATGAAATAATGTATGTTTATAAAAATTGAAATAATATAAATATATATGAAGCTACAAAAAATGATACAGTATATATATAAACCGTATAATATACAAATATGTATATTTAATAAAAGAGCTTAGTCTAAAATTTAAATCAATTATATACTAACAGAAATAAGTAGAATTGCTATATGGACTACTTAAGAGGTAGCGAGAATATGCTATACCCTTATGAAAACAATCAAAAAATAAATTATTTAGATATCAGACTACTATATTATATAATACATGAACTATGAGAATTTGATAATAAAATGATTGAGACACACATGTAATAGTGAACTAAAGATAAGGTATGTATACATTTCTTGATAATATAATTGCATATATAGGTGGTATTATAAAGAGCTTACAGAGTATGACAATAGAAAGAATTACGGATCACTTCGGAACACAAGCAGGCATACATAACTTATAATTCAATAAGTAATATTACATATTATATAGTATATATAATTATATAAATAAAATATAAATATATAATATATATAATAATTAATAACTTAATAGATTAATAATTTCATATCATAATAACTTTAGGGGAATTCACCAGGCATTACTAGTAATATATAGTATTTTATTCAGATTATAATAAGTATAATAATTATTAATATATACACAATTATAAATTTTAGCTAATTACATAATAGAAATTTTGGATAAATAGATAATAAATTTAATTCTTTAATTGAGATATTAAAAACAATATAACAGATATATTAATTTATATATATATATTAATATAGTATTATTAAAACTTATTATATTAATACTATATATTAACTATATTACTGAATAATTAATTATAATTATAATATATATATATATTATAAAAAGATATATAATATATAATATATATAAATACTTTTATTTTTTAAATATTTTATTTGTTTATATTTTTAGTCTGTTATGTATGAAAGTATTTTTTTTATTTTTGGAAAATTAATTAAAATAAATAAGTAAATTATAATAGGTATTTATATAATATATTAATATTTATAAATATATTAATAATAAATATATAATTAATACTATAAAAATAATATAATTTATATATTATATATAATTATATTTAAATATAAATAGTAATATATATAATATATAATATAAGATATATATAATGTATATAAAATAAATATCAAGAACGTGCCCTATAGGTTAAAACTGCCCAGATTGTCAGATTCATATTATTTATTATAATAAATAATATAGTCGCAGAATTCCAATTGGCACCGTCATAGATTACTAGATTGTATTATGTTAACCTTTTGTATGATTATTAATATATAAAAAAGGCACCATTTGGCACTACATCCACGGCACTAACTACATTCATATAACAGGAAACTTATAACTAATATATTAAATTAGATTATATAGAGAGAAACTAATATAAATATCATTATAAAGTTTTTAAGTTTTAAATTTCCTAAGCAGAAATTTCTCCGAAATAATATAAAAAGGTTTACAATTAGGTATGAAATGATATTGAAATTTGGGGGCAAACCTGCAAAAGTGACGTCTTCAACAATATTCAAGTTCATATAGCGATATCTTAGTAGGTAGAAAACTTATAATATATACCTATATATATACACGTGAGTATAGTGTGGACACTTAGAAGGTCATTGTTTTACTTAGAATATATAGAAGTGATGCAAATATCATATTAAAAGTAGTATAATAATACATATGGTAGAAATATAACATATAATACAATATTTTTTATTTATTTTTATAAAATTAAGAGGCTCCGAGACAAAATTTAATAGAGATTATTTCATAAAAAATTCTAGTAATTTGGAATAATTTCAAGTCACTTTTATTTATATCTTTGCTTTCGAGTTACTAAATTATCACGATTATTTAATATTTAATTATTAGTCATTAATAAAATACTTTACATTAAAAAATTAAATTGGAAAGAAAAGCTTTCATCTCAACGGATACTAATAAACTTAATCACTTTATATATTATATTATATAAATACAGCGAGTGACGATTATAGAGATAGGTTGATAAAAGAAGATAGAGATGATAAAATTAATTTCAAAATTTTAATTATGAAATATAATATATTATAATAATAACTAGACAACTTTAAAATTTGAGATCAAATAGTTCCTTATCAAAAAAATGTTGAAAAGGAAAAAGAGCCTATTAAAATTAAAAATATAAAAGATTGAGGCTTTAAAAATTCGTACACTATTATTAATTGAAAGCAAAGAACTATTTATAGTAACGCTTACTCACTAAATGACTGAGAAGTGAGACGCATAAAGTTCAGAAAGGTATTGCAATCATAGTTAATTATTAAACTTAGAGTTTAAATTGTGAAAATGATGGATAACATGAGTAATATAAAAAATTTAAATCATATATACTTATGCAATTTATTTAGTATTATTTCATGTTATATATATATAGATAATGTATAGAGGTTTGAATATGAGAAATACTTTAGATTTTTATCGCTAGTATAACTAAATTAATTACTTATACAAACTATATTATGAGACGAGTTATAATTAATATATATACTATATATATATAGTTAATATGAGGATATGGATGATAATTTATATAGTTGTTGAAGGTAGATGCTAGTCGATTTTATGCAATGATATGGTAATAAAAGTGGGAGAAGAAGGGGGATATAGATAAATGTAGAACTTATGGAAAGTTTTTAGCTGTAAATTATGAACTAGAAGTATTGATATTTAAGTAAAGATGAACTATACGGAAAATATACATGGTCTACAGAGAGTGGGTATGAGGGGTGAGGAGAATGATGCATTATTGATTAAGCTAGAAAATAAATGGGAGAATGATGAGAAAATCAGTAGGTATGATAACCTAGTGGTCCACGATTTACGAGCATGGAGATAAGAGGATGTGATAAGAGAAGAAATGGAGGCAAGAATTAAAATAACGAAGCTCAAATAATGAGAGCGTTAGCATTTGCCAATACTATTGTTGAAAGTTCGTGCAGTGATATAAAGAAATAATAATTATATTAATGGTTATAATTGGACACATATTAAGTAACAAAGTATATGAGAATAGTATGAATTCAGACAACATGGACATTACAAAAAGTGAGGAAAAAGGATCTATAGACTGATGAATAAGAAGGTTGAGACGTAGTGGGAGAAGACGAGGAGAGATTGATATGAAAACAAGAGTGGGTTATAGGGAGAGCAAGTGGTATATGAGATAGTATATATAATGCGATGAGAGAGCGAGAGATGAAGATTCGGTGAGACTTGAGTGAGGGGGTAATATAAATATAAAAACTAGACTGCCGAAGATGAACGATTCGAGCAGGAGAGTAGAAGGTGTAGTGGATGTAATTAGAAGGGGGAGTAATTCCGGGAGGTGACTGAAGAGGAAGATGGAGAAGATTGAGTGGAGAGAGCCCCCTGAAAATGACATGGAGACGCCCGCAGATCGTCAGCTGTGGATAGAGTGGTTACTCTGGAAAAGAGCTGCTTTGAAATGAATGCTGTCGTACCCGCTGAGACAGGCCGTAGGTCTTACCTGAGGGAAGACGTATAAGATGTAATATATTACATATATAATATATATAAATATATATTAAAAACATATATCCTAAATATAATATATATAATACAATATAAATCATATAATAATATATTATACACTACTACATAATAATTACTATATATATACTTACTAGAACTATAAATATAATATATATAAGTTAATATATAAATATATAATATAGTATATTCAATATATACTATATTATATATTATATATATTATATATATATTATATACCAATATATATAATACTATTATATATAATATATAATATATTAAATATACTATATATATAACAATATATATGGGTATATATTATATATATAATATTATATATATATATACATATATATATATACTTAATTATATACTATATATATAGAGCAAATAATCATATATATATAAAGGATATATAGGAATTGAGACTATTAATAGTAATATAATTATATTATATATAGTATATTATAGTATTTAATATAATCTATTATATAATTATTATAGTATATTAAATAATATATTATAAGTATTATATATATATACTTATAAGAAAAGCCCTTGGATATATAAAAATAGTTTATTCACAAAACATATGGACACTTATAAAATAATTAGCAACTTTATTTAACAAAGTTAAAATTATAATAACCCCTATAAGAGAGGGGGGAACAAGCTTTCACCTCGAACACGCAAGGCCTCTTCAGGTTATGAGGAAAAATACAAATAAAATCATAGAATAAAAAATTAATCATTTTAGTTGGTCTTTTATATAGTATCAATCCTGTCACTAATATCAGTTGCACAAGTCATCGTAAAATTATGGAGTCATTTTGTATCTACAAAATTAAGGCACCACTAGCTCATATGACGTTAACAGGTTACAGAAAAGACCAGAAAGCTGTTGTAACTTAATTATGCCAAATACATAGCTCGGGAACACATAATGGTGGTAAGAATTATCTAAGAACGTCCCAGGAATCCCTGGGAAGGGCGAAGTGGGTCCTGTATGTGATTGATACGTGACATTTGCGACATTTGCCGAATGTCCCCCACGGAAATCTGATCCCATATGCGACCCACCGCCTGCCCCAGCGTTTGGAGTGTTCTGGCGGTGGTTGCATAGCTGTCGCAAATACCACTATGACAGTTTTTCAAACAATGTCTCACCCTATTAGGGTTAGGTCGACTGTATGCTGGAGCAACCAATATATGTCCTGATACACCGTCGTTAGGTATCGATGACAAATTGCCTTAGAGTGAGATCTGCGTTGTCATCAACTAGGACGATCAGGCCACCGAATGCCGGGTAATGACACGACATCACGGATTCAATGGATATCCTGCGATGTACTCGTGCGAAAAGTTAGTGTGACCTTCATCCTTGGACGTGCAACTCTGTACGACCATTAAAGAAATGCCATCCCCTTACCATGAGAGATCTTCCTTCAAAATGTCAATAACTCTCGCATATTATCATTGCACAGTACCTAGTTCATTAGAGTCGTCGAGTAGACTCGAAATCGGCCTATTGAAAGGTGTAAGAGACCGAGACTCTGATCATCATACGTAAACAGCATGCATACACGGACCGTCACAATGTATAGTGTTCCCTGGCCAAAAAAAAATAAAGTTATGTACCTGGCGTTTTATTTTATTTTTTTTTATACCCCCCTTCTAGTAGCCCCCGTCGATGCTCTCTGGAGTGTCGTGGTTCCTATGGCCAGGCCTTCGGTGGCTGCAAATATATGTTCCGCAAAGACGCGGCATATTGTATTACCACTTATACACGTACGCGCTCCCACATATAACCATCCTAGCACTGTACTTAGAGGTGTCCGGACTGCTGTTGTATGGCTGTAAATCTAACGGCCCGCATACGCAGAGAAACGGTCTCAAAGCAGTCTTGCTCGTGCCTTTCCCTGCCCCTACCACTTGCTTGCTCCTGGGTGCATGGTACCGCTGCAGCGACCACCACTGTTTGTTTGCGGCCAACCAAACCGTCGACCGGTTCAGGTACCCGAACTCTCGGCATGTAGAGGTGGTAATCTCTACGGCTCACAAGTTAATCGACGCGCATCCTTCTCCATGGTTTATATCTGGCAGCCTGCACTTGACTTTAGCCACTTCTGGCGTATCACGTTGAACCCTGTACTCCCATCCACAACCTTCTCCATCACGCTCAAGCTGGAGCAGTTACGTGGCCTGCCTCTATTAATACCGTAATTATAGGCGAGGAGGACACGCATATATATAACACCCCCCAACACTATACAAAGCTGTATACTCTGTGTCCCGGATGTTATGTATATTTACATAATAAAGATATATAATATAGTATAATATTATATATTATATATATAGTATTAATATATATTATAATTATATTATACTATAATTAATATATAATAATATATATATATATATAAATATATATATATATATATATATATTTATATATTCAATATATTATAAAATATTACATATATATAATGATAATATAATAGAGATATATATATATTAATATAAATATATATATATTATATATTATTTATCCCGGAGCTGAAAAATACAATTCAGGAGCACTTTTAATATTCAATAAACTGATATAATTAAAATGGAGGAACTCGTCCAATTCTACATGTTCTGAAAATTTCACTTTGATCGGATGGTCACTAAATAATAAGACATCTTTTAGGACAAAAATTTGGACTTTTTCAGTATAATATTGTTTTAAAACACAATCACATAAGATATTTTCTTGTTTTGATATTGATTTCGGAATAGATCAAGAAATGACATTTACTAAGGGTGTATGTGTATTCTATTTGAGATATTGTAGCTCCTTTCCCCCCCCCCCATAAAAAAATCCTTTCAATTGTCACTAAAAAGTCGAAGAAACTATTGCTATTATTAAGGTAAAACCGTCAGTGTTATATGAGATGTCCAATCCAATTTTGATTCCGAGTTTTCGAAGCGCAATTTCATCTTGGCAAAATTACTTCAGAAAAACCGAAATACTTCCACGCTCTCTCCCAGCCTCCAACAGATGCCGTCGATCGTGTATCCACTACTGAACTTGATACCCAAGCCTGGAAACCCCAGAGAGAAAGCCGTCTTAACTATCTGTGAAAAAAGCAAGAAGGATTGTTCAGCAAATTTTAACAAACTTAACTCTTAAATGAAGCTTTTTCTTTATTTACGAGAAATGCTCAGTTATGACACCAACTTAAAGATTGGAGAAGACATCATCAGACCGCAGTTCTTTAAAACCCTTCTAAACTTAATTCGCCTGACTTTGGCTTCTCAGACATCACTTACCCTTGAACAGCGTGGTAAACTAGCCAACAATCTAGTTGCTTTAGTGCCGACTGTTCCTGTCATAGCAGTGTCAACAGCAGAGTACACAAAAAACATCAGCAAAAACAACAACAGCAACAGCAACAACAACAACAACAACAACAACAACAACAACAACAACAACAACAACAACACAACACAACAACAACAACAACAACAACAACAACAACAACAACAACAACAATAACAATAACAATAACAATAACAATAACAATAACACCTATAGGACTCCGCCCATATAACCAGAAACAAAGACCTTGTGCTTACCGTGCTCACATTTACTTCGCTCAACAGGCAAGAACATGCAAGCCATGGTGCAAGTGGCCTGTCAAATCTAACATGCAGATGCAACCCTAGTTTCGTCCCTCTTTCAGATCTTCTTCTTCTACACCGTTGGAAAACTAGAAGGGTTAGCAGATTGCTGCTCTATTATCAATTCGCAACTTTCTATTAAAGTTACGATATTGGGTGCAGATACTCTCTTCCTCATGGATACCGGAGCTTCAGCTTCAAGCCTACATTCTTCAGTGGTAACTAATTTATTCCTGTTTTCCACTAACTTCAATTGTTCTGCAGCTAATGGTTCACCTATAAAGTGTCATAGTGAAATAGCAACATATATAACAATCAAGAAGCTTCGTAGAGAATTTCATTGGACTCTTATAGTAGCCGATATCGCAATGTATTAATTAGGTATGGCTTTTCTACATTATTACAATTTAATTATAAGTTGCGGAAAGAAAATTCTAGAAGACATATTCTTCTCTTCTAGCACCTCTTCAAGTCTCTTTCAAAGAAGTTCCTTCATTGCAAATTAGCGCCAACATCGATGTGCCTAATATCAAATCTTTGCTTCAGGAATTTCCATTTTCAACATCACCTATCGGCTTGACAAACATCATATTTATCCCACAAGGATACGTTCATTACATAGAGACTGGTGATTCTCTTTCTGTGTTTGTAAGACTTCGCCGTCTTCCCGAAGATAACCTCAAAGCAGCAGAAGTAGAATTCGACACTCTCTTGAAGAATGAAATCATTTGACCTTCCAAGTCTTCTTGGGCTTCTCCGCTACGTGTTGTGCCAAAGAAAACCCCAGAAACTTGGAGGCCTTGTGGTGATTACAGATCTTTAAATACTGTAAATAAATAAATGAGATGGGTATCCACTTCCTCACATCCAAAGTCTCTCACAACGTCTTCATGGATCATCAATCTTCAGCAAAATAGATCTTCAGAGGGCATACCATAAAATTCCGATACGACCTGAGTACATTGAAAATTGAATAACAACTCATTTTGACCTCTTTGAATACGCGTCTATGCCATTTGGTTTGAAAAATGCTGGACCTACTTTTCAACGAATAATGGACTCGATTTTTAGAAATCTTCAATTTATTTACATATACCTAGATGACTTAGTAATTTTTTTAATCAACTTCAGAACGCATGAAGGACATCCCAATGCAGTTTTCAAGCTTCTTCAAGAAAATTTCTTCAAAATTTCCTTAGAAAAATGCAAATTCTTCAAGTTATCTCTTATCTATTTGGGATACCACATTTCTTCAGATGGAATTTCTCCTCATTTAAAAAAGAAGTTGAAAATTTCCAGTTACTCTCTTCCTCGAGATTCAGCAGCTCTTAGAAGATTCTTGGGAATGATGAGATACTACCAAAGTTTTATTCCATGTTGCCACACTCGTCTTTCCTTTATCAGAAAAAGCAAAAACACCATCCAAAGAATAAATCTCTCACTTGAACTACAATAGAAGATGCCTTTTTTGAAATCAAGAATCAACTTCAAAAGGCGACAGGTCTTCCATTTTCTCCTGCAAATGTAACCCATCTTAAACTGATAACAAATAGTAGTCAGACATTCATAGGATCAGCCCTCTATCAAATGGTTGATGAACATCCAGTACCAATAGATTTTTACAGCAAAAGGCTATCAGAGCAAGAACGTAAATTTTCAGCATTCGACCATGAACTTCTAGAGGCCTACTATTCTGCTCTTCATTTTAGGCATATGTTAGAAGGAAGAATATATTATTTTGTGTCGATCACAAACCTCTTGTTTCAGCTTTTTACAGTGAGAATCAAGCAAAAAGTGATAGAAGTAATGTCATCTTTCTCTCTTAACAGAATATGTCTCTTCAATGACCTACCTTATAGAAGCAGATAATATTGTGGAGGACGCTTTTTCCCGAATCTCCTCGGTAACAGTAGGTACCATCGATTTGCCTGCTTTTGCTCGTTTTCAATCAACAGATGAAGAAACTACGAGTTTTATGCCTCACCTTCATTCTTACACTTTACAGGATAATCTTCAGATATGGTGGGATACCTCATCAGCTTTTCCTCGACCATTTTTGCCAAAACTTGACGTGAACACATCGTCACAATTTTCATCAGATGTCTTATCCTTTAATAAAAGCTTCTCTTTGTCCTATCAAGACTAAATATTTCTGGACTAATATGGAGCGTAACATCAGAATTTTGGTTCGCTTTTATCAACAATGATAGCTATCAAAAATTCAGCGTCATACTAAACTACCTATTGCTCATATGGAAATCCCGTCACAGCGATTTAAAACAGTAAATATCGACATCGTGGAACCATTACCTCCATCCTCCTTTACCGATACTTCAGCTCCAGTTTTCAAATATCTTCTCACCTGCATCAACAAGAACACTAAGTGGACGGAAAAATTTCTTTCGTAAATACAACTTTAAAATCTGTTGCATATCACGATTTGGAATTCTTCTTTATGCAATCTCCGATAGTTGACCTCAGTTTGAAGGAAAATCTTTCACCTAACTGTCAAAATTAATTGGATTTCATCGACTCCGAACAAGCGCTTATCACGATTCAGCAAATGGTCAAATCGAAGGATTTCATCGATCTCTGAAGAGTGCCATCATGATGCGGAAACAAAACTGGTTACTCTCTCTTCCAGTCATTGTGCTAGGTCTTCCTTGCATTCCCGATGACTCTGGATTCTCTCATTTTCAAGGTGTGACCTAAAAAACACCTCTTGTCCTTTAGAACTTATTCAAACACCTAAAAAATAGAGCTTTACGCAATGACTTCATGAGTAAATTTATGGTTCATAACGAAAAAACTGAATTTTATACAGCTGTCACCTCTTTATCTCTCCAGAATATCATCATACATTCCTGCCGAACTTGAAACCTTTTCTCATGTCTTTCTTTTAGTCGATCGCATTTGGAAAAGCCTTGAAACACTTTATTCTGGCTCCCTTACAATGTATTTCAAAAGAAGGATCGATACTACAAGATACAACTTCCTGATGGACGAACATATGTCGTTTCAATTAGTCGTCTTAAGTCTGCTATATTCCCTCCGACTCTTCAGATGATTTCCCATTCAGTTGTTGATTCGCCTTCACAGAAGACCACTTCATCTACTGAGAAATAGGAGAAAATTTTACTGCCTAGACGTAACCCGCGAAGTGTACGAAGTGATCGAATGTTTTAAAAAAAAGAAAAATCTAATATTAAAAGTGTTTTTTTAAAAAGAAAAAAGAAAAAAAAGAAAGTGAAGTTCTGGGATAGTCTATGCAATATTAGTTTCACATTTTACAGTTTTATTATAAATTATATTTTATAATATTTGATTTCCATTATAATATTTCATAATATAATATTTCGTATCTTACTATATAAAAATCATTTATCATATTACGAAAATACTTTTTGTTTTACTCAATTTATATGCACAAAAGTTAATTCATGATTTTCCCAACAAAAACAGATAATAATATTTGCTTGTAAAATTCAACAGACAAAAATTGCAAAGAGATTTAATATATATAATTTTTATTTTTAAAACAAATTCTAATATTACAATTTGCAACGATACTTTTAAATATATTTATATGAAATTTGAACAAAAGATCAATCAAATCCAATACGAATCGTTTCAACTTTTATTCCTTATTGGTACTTAGGTGAGGAGACGGAAAATATAACTTACTATAAGGTGAATGGCGATTTCCACAGTGAAGACAATTAGTTAGTAACTGATATTTAGATCTTTCAACGTAAAAAGGAAGGCGTTACCAAGGATAAAAAAGAAAACAAACAACTAATTTAGTGGAGAAAGGAAGAAAGAAAAGTATAACCAAATCTCAACTTCCTTTACTATATGTATATATATATATATATATATATATATATATAATATATATATTATATAATATATATATATATATATTATATTATATATAATATTATATATATACTTTCGTGTTTAGTTATCTTCCTCCGTCGTTGTCTTATAAATATATATATATATATAGTTATATATATAATATATATAATAAAAACATATATATTTATATATATATAATATATATATATATATATATAATAATATATACTATATATATATATATATTATAATATATATTATTATATATATATATATTATTATATATAAAATATATATATATAATATATATATATATATATATATATATATAACTTATAATATATATACTAATCACATGATTTAGCCTATATCTTTAAGTATATAGTAATAGTATAAATATTTATGATGTTATTAACATATATTTAAGTATGAGCTAAGAATATCATTAAGTAACTTGAAATAGATTAATATAAAAAATATCTCATTATATATATATACTGTAGACTATCGATATACCAATATAATAAAGCAAAAAAAAAATGAAATTATCTGGCTATGCTTATATGCTAGTACAAAAAAAAAAAAGGCTGAAACTCATTAGAAAAGCACCAAGTTACACAAGCAAGCATTAAAAACTTGTTCCACGTTTCCTTTTATTTCACGTTTTCTTACATTCATTATTTCTATTGCTCGCCCTATCATCTTTAATCAGAAAAAAGGATCTCTAACGATGTACTTCTAAGCCTTCTACGCTCACGACCCATATGGAGTATCCGCACTCCAAGATTGCAGGTTGAAAAAAAGAGAAGATTTTCAATGCGAGGATAAGATACGATAGAGAGATTTAATGGAAATTGATACTTCTTGTTATTGTATCATGAAATGTGACGAATAATTGATTAAAGTATGTACAATTATTATTGGAAAAGGTTTTCATTGGTTTAATTTCTTCACTTTGTGGCTAAAATTATATAAAAAAAAAATTGAATTTAATAAATAATATTTTATTTTGTGATGCTAAAATTTAAAATTATGTTTTTAGGTTCGCACACAAAGTTGAGGAAATTATTTATAGTGTGTTGTGTTGATATTCACTATGTTTTAAGAGGGGGTATAAATTTGGGGTATTGAAAAACTTAGTTTACCAGAATCGAATTCCTGTTACGTAGTAAAGAAAATGGCATTTGCAAGACTCAACCGCTATAAACGCACCTCTTGAAATTAGAAATGTATAACAATTAATATATTTAGTAAATAAGACGAGTATAATCGAGAAATATGGAACACACCAATAAAAGTTTATAACATATATCGTATAAAGATAAGTTGCTCAGTTGATTCTTGTAAATTGCTTTTACGAAAAATTTAAATTCTAAATACTATTTAATTTTTTATAACAAAAAAAAGGAATATAAATCTATGATTTGTGCAATATAACAACATCATTTGTTTTTTAACCTTTCCTCATTGGTAAATTTTACAATTATTAAGGATAGCTTAATTTTCTTATTATTAAAAAAGGAAAAAGAATTGTCCATATAACGTTTTAAAAATTATGGTTTCATGTTTGCTAATCATTTAGAGAGAACCAAATTGATCTTCCTAATGGTCGCCAATAGGGCATTATCTAAAGCTGCACTTAGGGTTGAATATCATTTCAAAATAATTAGTTTAAATTATTATCAAAGAAAAAGTAAGTAATATCATTATTGAAATGAGTTTTTTTTAACATTATATTCATTGGTCATTCTTGTATATAAAACAGATTATGACCTCAGAACTATTGGAGTTTGTAATCGGGAGAGCTGTATATAATGGAACGAGTAATAAATCTCCTCGGTGGTGTAGATCCTTTATGGTGCAGAAAAGACACAAATTAGGCATAACCATGAAGGAATTTAAATGTGACAGTTTGTCATTTTTATACTCCTATGTTGGACAAGTAGTTAACGTATCTCGCTCATATCCGAAAGAGTTTCACATTCCTCTTTGTGGGGCAAGGCACTTGTGAATAGAAAATATGGCTCAAATATTTCAACAGCTT
Organism: Trachelipus rathkii; assembly: GCA_015478945.1. Taxonomy (NCBI): domain Eukaryota; kingdom Metazoa; phylum Arthropoda; class Malacostraca; order Isopoda; family Trachelipodidae; genus Trachelipus; species Trachelipus rathkii. Next base: position 44,611 of record JABUQX010027317.1, on the reverse strand, counting down.
ATTCGTGTTACTCAACATAAGTTACGTATCAGTTTAATTTTAAATATTTATGTTTTTACAGGCTAACACACCTCACGGAAAGGTTCATTTCAAGGAGGGGTAGAATTATAAGATAAAGGAAAACTCACCAAAGCATTGGAAATAAAATGGCAAAACTTTAACTTGTTCTGTAAGGTTGATAATTTTGAACTTTTAGTTTATAAGGTTTGTAACAAAAGTGAATGCCTACTTATTTTAAACGTTTTGTTAGTAATGTCGGCAATCAATATTCCTGGATTTTATTATCCGCACAAATAAGTAGCATTCAGGTTCTTTCTCCTTTATCATAGCTTATAAGACATTATGAAGAATATCTGCAAAGATAAATATCCAATTTAATTAAATCTTTTAGAAGTAGAATCAGCTCTCAATATTTAAATGGGTTATTACCATCGCGAGCGTGAAAAAGCCGCGAATATTTTTAGTTTTTTTCAAACTTTGTTTCATAACGATGTTACCTAATTTAATATTTCAATGTTATTTCATAACACGGAATCGTTGCAGGAATATTATTTGACAGGCTAATTAAGCTCTCATTGAAAGAAAGTGTGCTGACCTTCTTCGTTCTTATACTGATAAAATTTTCTATCCTCTTGCAAAAAAACAAATCTTATAATTTCTGTAAATCTACCTTTCCTTTTCTTATTTGTTCTGACGACTCTGTTACTAACACTCCTTCTGAAAAAGATTATCTCTTTGGCCTCCTTTTTGTGTCTAATTCCACCATGGACAATTCTTGGACCCATCCTCCTACTTTTTTCAGGTGTTCTATATGTCTACCGATAATTACTCATGATCGGGTGCATGATATTCTGATTTCTTTGAACATCAGGAAATCTAGCTGCTCGGATGGCATTCTTCCAAGAGTTTTTGAGGAAGTATGCCTCTGAGCTGGCACCTGTCAAACCCTGCTCTCTATTCCTAAATACTGATACTTTTTCCCAGAGATAGAACGCGCATATGTTCAGCCAATCCTGAAAAAGGTAGCAGCTCTGATACTATAGCTCTAACTTGTATTCTTTCTAAAATCTTTGAAACTCTTCTCAACTCTCATTTCAACTCTCATTTCCTTGATCATTTGGAGATCAACCGGCAACATGCTTTCCTACCTCACTGATCTATGATCTTCTGCCATTAGGAACTATGGGGGGATCTCGTGTGGTAGCGCTTGACATATCAAAAGCTTTTGACAGCGTATGGCATGCGTCACTACTTTCTAAGCTCCTATCTTTTGGTTTTCCTCCTTTTTTTGATTACTCACCTACCGTTTTCTTAAAGATCGCTCTATATCGACTCTTGCTGATGGAGCGACCTCTTCCTCTTAATTGTGGTGTTCCTCGAATTTCCGTTCTATTTCCAACTTTATTCTTATTTTTCATCGAAAATCATCTTAACTGCACTTCTAACTCTGTTCATTCTTATGCCGATGACTCAACTCTCCATTCTTCTACTCATTTCAAATCTGCTTCCTCTTTTGCATCTAGAGTTGCCTCTCGTCTTCAGTTTTCCGATTCAGTTCCTACCAATATGGATGGGATTTCTCGGTGTGGGCCACCGCAATCTTGTAAAATTCAACTCTTTAAAACTCCCCTTCCTTTCAAATCTCCTTCTCAAACAAAAACACCCTCCCAACTTTCGCGTCTTCCCTTTGACGGCTATAACGTTCATCTGTTAACAACATAAAGATCCTTGGACTGAACATGACCAACAAATTGTCTCGGAAACCTCATATCACAATGGTTTATGAGATGGCCTCAGAAAAGCTGTGGATTCTGTTAAGACTGCCAAAATTCTTTTCTTCTTCACAGCCACTCCAGTTATTGAAGGGTCTTATTCACCCTTGTATGAAGTACTGCTCGCAAATTTGGTGGGGGCTCTGGTTCCAACTTTCTTAGCCAAGAGGCTAATATACTTTCCTCTATTTTCAAGCTTCCTTGATCTTCTTTTTCTGCTATCTCTTTTCTATAGGTGTTACAAGGGCAGGTGCTTCGAGGTAGTAGACCTCTTGAATTCTCTACCATTGCGTTGCCAACTCATAGCAACAATCGGTTCTTGCTTTCACATGAATTCTTTGTGTGAGTGTTAGAAATTCAAGGATCAGTCTTTTGTGGTCCGTGTAAACTTTTTCAGCTACATCCTTGTAAGGACTCCTTGGACATCATGTGCTTTTCCTGATGAATTCAGTCCTCTCTTTAAAGCAAAAACCTTAGGAGATTGAGTTTAATCATGGTATTGGGTGGGTTTTTTTCTTTCTTTTTTATTTTATGCTCCCTCCTCGAAAAGGGCTTTGTTCGTGAGTGGTTGTATAGCATAAATAAAGAGAGAAAAAATAAGAATAGTAAACACGCCAATATTAATGACCGCCTGTATGTATAAGAAACGCATAATATAGATGGCAAAGCCTTAGAATTGAACGGTATATCTGATCAGTCTTGTAAATCATAAATTTTTAAATGTAAAATATGTCAAAATATATTCATTACGTCCTTACTGATTATTACTTAAAAAGCATATATTATAACATTAAATTAATAAGTTGTTAGCATAAAGCCTTTTATATTCTGTTTTTAAAGTTAGTGACTCCATAGACGTAACTTATAAAGACCCGAATTTTGATGTTTAGCTTGTTAGGATAACCATTTTCTAGATTAATTGAGTAGAGATTTTCAGTCCTTAAACAAAACAGTATCTTTATTTGATCTTATTTCTAATGTCAAATTTATTTAGTGTGTTTGTATTTGTATTTATAGATTTAGTTTTTTATTTACATTTTGTTAGTAAATATTATCATTTTCTTATTTGAGTAAAGATAACTAGTCCTTAAACGATATCCCTACTTGATCTAATTCCCACTAACAATATCCCTACTTGATCTAATTCCTATTACCAAATTTATTCTTATTATATATCATTATGATATTTAGATTCAGTTTTTAGTTCAAGTAGTAATTAATAATTATATTTTGAGACTAATATGGATTTTATAACTGTTTCGAAGGTTTTACGACAAAGGATTTGAAGTTGTTGGAATTGAATTTATAGAGCTTCCCGTTCAAGAATTTTTCAAAGAGCTAAATTTATCATTCAAAATAAGAGAATTGCCTTGGGCTAAGGTTTACGAAGTAAGTCTTTGAAACAAATCAAAATAATTTAATTCAGACTTCTAAACTTGATTGCTGCTGAAGTGAACTAAGAGGTGATACTTTGCTGAAATTAATGCTTGTGTTTTATCTTTTACAATTGCAATGAGAATTTAACGAGACACAGCAGGCTACATATATATATATATATATATATATATATATATATATATATATATATATATAATATATAATTAGTAATATATATATTATTATATATTATATATATAAATATATATAATATTATTATATATATATATATTTATATATATATATATAATATATAATATATAATATATATATATATATATATATATATATATAATATATATATATATATATATATATATTATATATATATATATATATATATATATATATATTATATATATATTATTATTATTATTATATATATAATATATATATATATATATATATATATATATATATATACGCAATACGTTAGTAAGATAATTAGTTACAGCGATAAAAGCTAAAGTTCTCAAACCCTACATTTCTATAACATGAAACTAACAAAATTGCTTAGATGAATTTAAAGTTTTTATCCTGTTCCACATTTTCACAAAATTAACAAAGTTTCATTTGAATTGCAAACCTGTTCGTTTGTCCCTCCCGTCTTTAGATAAGGTTACATTGAAGTTCTTTATGAAATACTAAGTGTTCAATTTTAAGCATTTTTATTTTTTTATTTTAGGCTCTCGAGACAAAATTTAAAGATCAAGACGAACTTTGAATCAATTTAAAGTGTCTTTTAAATATATATTGTTCATTAAAATTTAAATTGACCTCATTTCATATACTAAAATAAACATTTTAACAACTTAAAGCGACGCTCTACGGGTTACAAATGTTACTTTAAGCTATACTTCTAGAAAATTTTCATTCTCTTCTTGAATTATTTTTGTTAAAAAAATATTTCCGATATTTTGTTCTACCGTATTCTTATTTTATTATTTTATGTACTTTTCAGTCTTCTGATCAACGTCTAAAGATTTATGTTGCTGATATTTACAACATTAAAACTGAAGAAGTTGAAAAATTTGATATAATTTAGAGGGCTAGAGCAGATTATACAACAGTTACAATTGCTGAAAGAGAAAAGTAAGTTTAAGATTATTTTTTATTCATGCTTATTAAGTGCAAAGGAGGCGAACATGCTTTTAATAGATAAAGAAATAGATATGTTAGTTTTAGTTGTCTTAACTCAGAGACTTCATCTTTGATGATTGCGGTTATCATAACACTTCTAGAAAATAATTTCTTTGTTAGTGACAATATAACTAGCTTTACCTAATTTGAAAGGGATACGGGTGCTGGTAGATTAAAATATAAACTTTTAATTGTTATCAGGTTCAAATACTTAATTATGATATACAAATAGTTAATTAATTTTTAGAATATATTCCGAGAT